>SNQJ01S0153700.1:0-12792 GCA_010110895.2 Picea sitchensis
GGGCACTTTATGAAAGTTGTGATACAAGTTATTAGCACGTCTTTCTTCTGGATCGCTTGAATTTCTTTTTGTTCATTCAAAATTTCTGTTTGAATTTTTCCATATGAAAATTTCTCACTAGTTGTGGAATTCTTGAGTGAGTTTCCCCAAGGCTGTGGATCCATCCTGCTGGCTTGTTGTCAGCAATGCTTTGATCAATTTTGCAAACTTCCTGAAATCAAAGGAATTCCTTCTACTGTAAGTTGCAGATTCCACTCACAGACACAAGAACTTGCATAATTTTTGCACGATTTGTGATTTTCTGATATGCTTCAATTTTGTGATTTCTACCCATTTTCAAGCAGAATTTTGTTTCAGACTGGCACAATCTTTCTCTTCAATGGCTTCAAAGTGCATTTCAGAGGATATTGACTACGCAAAGGAACTTCGCATCCAACTTTTGGCTGATCCATTACAAGAGCAATAGCATCAGCAACATGAATTCCTTGTTGAGCAACTTGTTGAACAAAGGCTACGAAGCACTACACAAAGGCAACAACATAATGAATTTCAGGCCAAAATGATTTAGGATATGATGTCTATGTTCTAGAACATCAACAACAATCACTATAGAATGTGCCCTCAGCTATTTCTAGAACATCAACAACATAATCTACCTGCTGGTACCTCAGATCTGGTAGATCTGACTGCTAGTACCTCAGATCTGCTAGATCTGACTGTTGATACCTCAGATCTGCACTAGATCTGTCCACTGGTACCTCAGATCTACTAGATTTGCCTGCTGATGCCTCATATCTGCATTAGATCTATCCACTGGTACCTTAGATCTGCTAGATCTGCCTACCGGACTATTTTTAAATCTATCCTTCGATTTCTGGTTGCTAGGTTTTCTCCTCTTGATGCACCTTTGCACTTTCCTCCTTTGGACTTGATCTCTAGATAAAAGTCTTTCTTCACCTTTGCTAAGATCCCCTTGAATCACAGTCCTTCGTGACTCAAGCACTTGCGCAAAAGACCTTCTTTGCTCATGTCCTTGATCCTCTTGAGTCACAGTCCTTCGTGACTCAAGCACTTGAGCAAAATTCCTTTGCTTTTCAAGTGGATGTGTTTCTCCTTCATCCAACCTTGCTTTTATAATCTTGAGTTATGACCAAATCAAACATAACCCTAATCTCCAAAATGATTAACGATTGAGATTAGATCTCACCTCACTTGAGATCAATGGATAAGATTCATTTAATTCACTAATGCTAATAACTTTAGCATTTCATTAAATTAAACTTACTTTAATTATAAAAGGACTTTAATGATTCCTTTAATTAAAGTAAATTACTAAGGTTGAAGGCTTTGGATGACTTCCACATGTCTAGACACTTAGATCCATGCAAAAGTACTTGTCTGATGCTTCAAACATCAACACTCCCTCTTAGCGAGGAAGGTACTTTTGGAAGAGCCACTTGGAATTGGTTGTCCCATCGATCTTGGAAAAATGTCCTACACATCATTCTGCCCCATGGCATCCCTCCAAACCTACTAGTCTGTTGCTTTCTGAACACTGGAAGACTTGGAATCAATGATGCTAGTCATTAGCGCCACGAAGTTTGAAAACTTCTTTGGAGGCTTGCTCTCTCTGAATATGCTTCTAGGAGCCTTCACATGCTCCTGAGCATCCCTCAATGTCTGCATGAACCATTTAGGTCTTCTGACAAAGCTGGAAGGGGCTAACTCCTCCTTCCCACCTTAAGGTTGACTTCTTGAACTAGAAGTCTTTGAACATTGTTCTCCCTTCGGAGCTTCCTACTCCTTGTCCTCTGCCACTGATACATATAGCACATCTTGGGCTTCCAATGAACCACTTGACTCACGCTGGAACAAGATAGTTCCCTCACTTTTCACTGCATACTTGGCATCATCACCAAGCTCCACATGGATCCCTAAGTCCTTGTCTGTCAAACTGCTGAATTACTCCCGTGCTCTTATCATATTTTTCTTCCCACTGAGAAAAGAAAAACACAATCAATCACCTGCAGCCCAGCGCATCTGCTCCTACTATATGGATTGTTCCTACGGCTCCTGCAACTTAGATCTGCCCAAATCTGTCCTTGTTACTAGATATGTTTGTTGCTTCCCACCTTGCTTCTTTTCTCCTTTGGATCGAATTGATCTCTAGGTGAAAGTCCTTCTTCACCCTTGCTGAGATCTCCTCGAGCAAAAGTCCTTTTTTGCTCTCTCTCTATGAATCACTAACTCAAATAGTTTTGTTATCCTTTCAGTTGATCTCTAGATGAAAGTCCTTTTTCATCCTTCCTGAGATCGTCTTGAGTCACTGTCATTCATGTCTAAAGCACTCCATGAATTTCACTGTTGGTTTATAGATTTGTAGAGATCTCCTTGCAAATATGACAGATTTGCTGCAAACTGTTGTGGATTTCTATTTGGTCCTTTAAACACCCACTGCCGCAAATTAGATCTAAGAGATTTGCTGTCGTAAACTGCTATGTTTCATAAATTGGTCTTCCTCTCAGAGTGCAAGCTTTGGTACCATGTTAACTTTGAACACACTCTGAAACCATGTTAAAATCTCAATTCTCAACACCTAGATACTTTACCACCTTGTGTATTTCCTCGTTGATAAATAAATTAAAACACGTAGAATAAAATATACTAGTTGGAAATAAAACAACGAAAGAAAAAATATGGAAACCAAACTTCACACAACACATAAATTCTGCCTTTCTAATGAGCTTTTCATTCAAATAACTTCCAAGCTTACAAGGGCTCCCTTACTAGGAAAATGATCCATTGAGGAAAAATACAAATACAACAAACTTGACAACTCTAGCTCTGAAGAAACCCTTTGCCCGATCTGCCCAGATCTGCTTGTTGGACACTCAGATCTGCACTAGATCTGTTAGCTGGTCATTAGATCTGCAAGATCTGCCTGCTGGTATCTCATATTTGCTAGATCTGCCTGCTGATACCTTAGATATGCACTGGATATGTCCATTGATACTTGAGATCTGCTAGATTTTCCTACTAGTACCTCAAATCTACTAGATCTGCTTGCTGATACCTCAAATCTGCACTAGATCTGTCCACTAGTACCTCAAATCTACTAGATCTGCATGTTGGTACCTTAGGTCTACGGGATCTCCCTGTCGATACTTCATATCTATTAGATCTGCTTGTTGATACTTGAGATCTGCACCAAATCTGTCCATTGATCTGCTAGATCAGCTTGCTGGTATCTCATATTTGCTAGATCTGCCTGTTGATACCTCAAATTTGCACTAGATCTGTCCACTGGTACTTCAGATCTACTAGATCTGCATGCTGGACTATATAGAAATCCGTTCTTTGATTTTTGGCTACTGGGTTTTCTCCTTTTGTTGCCCCTTTGCACTTTCCTCCTGTTATCCCCATTTTGTGGATAACTAAGGAGATTATGTCTCGAGGCCCTCAGGTTGCAGATATGGAGTGCCGAGAGACTACATGACCAACAGTACCCTTTTGCACAGTTGGAGACCCCTCTCACCACCACAGATGGTCACAGATTTTCAGATGGCATCCACCACATCAACAGGCTTCCGGAAGGCAATGGGCCTTGCTCCATCAAGTACAAGTCAGTATTATGGTGAGTATCATTTCAATATTTAAGCCATTTGAGTATGTTGTATCTTAGATTGCTCTAGATTTCATGATATATGCTTGGACATTATGCCTTTTGCCCTGTTTCACCTTGGTGGTTGACATTGTGCCCTAGTAAGTGGTCTTCCTTGGGGATGGATTTGCTACCAGGAACTCCCTTGAAGAGCCATTGTACCGTTCCCGACCATGCTTACCACTTTTCATCTTTATTTCCCCCCATTTCCTTATCTCTTGGGATTTTAGGGTGTATTGACCCAAGAAGGTGTTGTCCCTCATTCTATGGGAAGAAGGGGCTGAAGGCCCATAGGGATTGATGTTGGGTAAAAGATAAAATCCTTGTATGAACCTTCTAGATGCTTCGCCTAGGGATCACCCAAGAAAACAGTGAAACACTTATCTTTGAGTAAAGGGGGACCCACAATATGATAAAGAATGCTTAAAGGGTTAGTTGAAGGATAGGAGGTCTCATCACGAGCCGACTTATCACGTCCATGAATATCTATTGGTATGACATTGCTATCATCTGGTCACCAAACCAGGGTAATGGCTCTCAGTTGCATGGCTGAAAGAAAGGGGGTCTCATCACGAGCCAACCTTCTCATTTCCACTAGGTGTTTGTGGGTGACATTGCCATTATCTGGACACCACGCCAGGGTAGTGAGCTTCAACCTTTCCTTAAAATTATGAAAGAATAAAAGAATGACAAATAATGGGCTTGGAAAAAGTGCATTGCGAACGAAGGTACCACACACCCTCTACAAAGACACCCATGAATGAGACACTACGACCTCCTGTATGTCATGAGCCTATGCCCATTGAGTCTTTGTTGATGATTGCAGCGTTGTGAGACATCCTCCAGGACACGTTCTCCTCTGAGATTGAGTTGAGTACCTGTGAGAGAGCCCATGTGTTGGGTGCACCCATGTGATGGGTGTGTCGTTCCTCTCTGGACTGATATGAGACGATGTGTGCCCCTGTGTGGGGTGAGGATGCCCACAAGATGGGTGCATCGTTCCTCTCTGGATTGAGATGAGACAATGTGTGCCCCTGTGTGGGGTGAGGATGCCCATGAAATGGGTGTGTTGTTCCTCTCTGGACTGAGATGAGACGATTTGTGCCCCTGTGTGGGGTGAGGATGCCCATGAGATGGCTGTGTCGTTCCTCTCTAGATTGAGATGAGACGATGTGTACCCCTGTGTGGGGTGAAGGTGCCCATGTGATTGGTGTGCGTCAGACTCTGGACTGAGTTGTTATGATGTGAGGTCTTCTGCCTTGTGGACTCAATTGAGTTAGGCTTGAGATGGTACTCTAGATGATTCTCTTGTGGACTCAGTTGAGATAGAGATCTGTTGAGTAGGACGTCCCTGTGGCTAAGCACAGGTGGACGTGTCCCTAGTGGCTGAGCACTAGTGGACGTGTGAGATCCTTGCTATATTGTTTAAGAGTAAGATTTACCTGTAACCCTAATTATGTTGTAAAGGGTACAGGTCGGCCCCACCATGTAAAGATAATTAATATTGTAATTATTAATTATATTTATTATATTATTAATAAGGTGGTCGAACCATCATAGGACCCCAAAGTACCTAGGGCACTCTCACACGAGGCTCCATACCACATTAAACCATAACAAAATAACCATAAAAATGCTTGGAATAATGTGAAAGGAGTACATATATCAATTGATCCATAATGAAATAATGTCAAAAATACCAAGGTGTAAAACATAGGCACAATGCAATCAAAATGCTCGGGAGCTCCACCTTGGCATCACGTACCACCAACAATGTCTGACCATATTACCTCACCTAGTCATGTGCTGACTAGACAACATAGGAATAGAACCATGTAAAGTACCAAAAAACAAGACATACACCTGGACTATCACCACAAGGATGAATGAAATCCTCCTAAGCTCCAGGGGCATCATATAACTATTTGTGCAAGCAGTCATTCTCCTCTAAACACTGCTTACCCACCGCTAAAACAGTGGTCAGAACGAGCCATAAGGGAAGTGCTAGGGAGAGTCTGTGCATCCATAATAGTGCACTTGGGTCTGATCAGTTATCTGTCAATATCATCTGTAAGTGTCTGTCACATGTGATGAAATGCTTAAGTTAACCCTCATGCAGCATAAGGGGTAACACTGTCTTCGAGACTGTAACTGCCTCTCATGTTTTTGATCTATATTCACACCATGAAGATGGCAAGTGGCTTAATTATTGTATCATTTGATCTTCCTTTTTATTCTTTCTTTCTGTATTGATGTGCTTTCTTCCTAAACCAAACTAAGGTCAGTCCTTATTATGCAGATGTGTTTACTAGATTTGTATAATGAACTCATATCATACAAGAATGCTTATTGGCAAAAACATGTTAGAAGTTAAGACTAAACTGCCTTTCATGTTTGTGATCTATATTCACACCTTGAAGATGGTCAGTATCATTGGATCTTCCTTTTTATTCTTTCTTGTAGTGTTGATTTGCTTTCTTCCTAAATCAAACTAACAGTCCTTATTATGCAGATGTGATTACTATGATTTGTATAATGAACTCATACCATACAAGGATGCTTGGTCTTGGCAAAAACACATTGTAGAAAGTAAGCAGGCCCTGCTGGAAGAAGATAAAGATGTATGTGACTCTATAGTGGTTCTTCAGCATCCTCCAGTTTATACCTTGGGCACTAGGAGCTCAGAGAAGTTTCTGCATTTTGACCTACATGATTCTCCAATTGATATATACCGAACTGAACGTGGTGGTGAAGTGACATATCATGGCCCTGGTCAGGTAGTGGTAGATTTAATTGGGAAATATGAACCTAGTTTTCTGCTTAGGCCTCCTTCATTTTCATACACGTACTTTAGCTACACACATTGATTTACGGTTTAACAAGAAAAAATCATCTTCTAAATTGCTTTTGGTTCTGATTGTTGTTTAAGATGCATTGGAGTTGCAGCTCGTGATGTACCCCATTATAAATTTGCGCCATTACAAAATGGATCTTCATTGGTACCTCAGAGCACTGGAGGAGGTGGTTATTCGAGCTTTGTGGTCTACATTTTCTCTAAAGGGATCTCGTATTGATGGCTTAACAGGTGTTTGGGTTGGTATGTATCTTAGGTCACACATAATCTTCCTTTGATGCAGGGTAAGAGGAAAGTCATTCAGAAATATTTCCTTATGCATGCCTTTTTTTTTCCGAGCAGGAAATCAGAAAGTGGCAGCCATAGGCGTTCGTGTTTCTCGGTGGATAACATATCATGGTCTCGCACTTAATGTTACCACAGACCTCACACCCTTTACTAGAATTGTTCCTTGTGGCATAAGTGACCGTCCAGTTGGGACTTTATTCAAGATATTAAATGATTCAAATTCAAGACAAAATGTGGCTATTCCAAGGCTGAAGGATTGCACAGAAACATGGGATGCTTGTACATTATTAGACTTGGCTCACAAGTCGTTGCTTAAAGAATTCTCAGAGGTTTTTCAGGTAGATCTTGTCCAAAAAGGAGTAAGTGAACTCAAGGGCATCTCAATACTTCCAGATACTTGAAGTATCAATTGATATTCCTAGTAATTCCTTAGTTACCACCATTTGAGGAGCCAATTGTTACTGAAGTGTACTGGTGAGTTTCATGTTATCTGTGAAGATTTTTGTGCAAACACATTACATATTTGCAGACTAGTTTTTCCCAAAAACTGTTACTTAAATGCAGTAAGGTATTTGTTTATTGACTGGTTTAAATGAGCTTGCTGTAATTTATTTATGATATAATTTATACATCCCATGAGAAATTATTTTTCATATTTTTAAAATTCAAATAATTAGGCTTTGTCTTGCTTAAATTACCATCATGTATTTCAAAGTCTTCTGAATTTTCATTATCTTACGAACTATCAACTAGTTATATGTATAAGGGTTGTATTTGCAACTATAGGCAAAAAATCATGTTATCTTCCATTACTTTATGAGTATTCCCCCAAAATATTGTAATAGCATCATTATTTATTCAATTGTTGCTACAACATAAATACCTCCATAGACAAAAATTACTATCCCACATGTTGATGTATTAGCATCGGACATGTACTTCCACGTGGGTTTGTGTCAACACATGGGAGTCATCCTTGTAACCTCTCAGAAAACCTTAGGAGTTCACTTTATGAGTAATTTATTAAAGTGAATGATCTTTTAATTAATTAAGTTGAATACCTAAGTTTGGTGGCATTAATAACTTAAGTGAGTTGATTAAGTCCTAACCGTTGGATCTAAAGTGAATGCGAAATTAGATCTCAGTCGTTGATCACTTTAGGAGATCTAGGGTTAACTCAGTGTAATAAAATGAAGCCTAGGTGAGAGGATGAGATACATTGTGTGAGGAGGTGAGAGAGTCATATACACAATGTGAGAGACTCACAAAGAGTGAAGGTGCGTGAGACACACTGAGTAGAGAGTGAGGAGATCTCATTGAGTGGGTGAAGATAGTTCATCCAAGTGTGAGTGGGCAGGGTTGAGGATGTTAAAAATAATAGATCTACCATATATTTATACTAGTGTGGGTAGCCACAAGGGGGTGGTTCCATCCACTGACATAATGGTTGATTGGTTGCAGTGTGAGTATGCTTGTTGTTCCACCTTCTCCCCTTCCTCTGCCAAATAAATAAAACTCTCATTGGTAGTACTCCACAGTACCTGTTTCATGTACCTTCCTAAAAAATACCCATTACTAAGTTGGATATGCCTGACATATGCGCCTCTTGGAGTTGTTTCTATAACATAAATACCTTTTTATTGATATGCTCCAAATAGTGTTATAATTGCTACTTAATGTTTTATCTATTATATCAGAATTTATCTATGATATAATCTATACATCACATGAGGAATTATTTTTCATATTTTTAAAATTCAAATGATTAACCTTTGTCTTACTTAAATTACCATCATGTATTTCAATTATTTTTGAATGGCAAATGCATCCTAGGAATTATGTTTAATTATATTTTTCTTTGTTATGTACTATCAATGACATAAATACCACATTGATTGAGAGAAGTGATTCATGGCAATATATAGGCTCCAATCTACCATATCCTTATGCCAATGAGGGTAGCCAAAAGGGAGTGGTGCATCCTACTAACATAATGGTTGATTGGTTATAGTGTTAGTGTACTTGTTACTTGGCCTTACTCCCTTTGCAAAAAATAAATAAATCACTATTAGTACTCCATGGTATTCTCTTCACATGCCTTCCAAAAAAAAATCCCTTTATTAAGTTGTATATGCCTAACCTCTGTGCATCTTGGAATTGTTTCTATGATATAAATAACTCTACCTCTCTATTGGTCTGCTACAAATAGTATTGGAACTCATATATGATATAACTTATAACTCATCTATGATATAACTTATACATCCCATGAGAATTATTTATCATATTTTTAGAATTCAAATAATTAAGCTTTGTCTAGAAGATTCTCTCAGGTGGAGGGAATAGATTATAAGGAGACATTTTGCTCTTGTTTCCCGATACACTTCCATCTGTACGATTATTTCCCTAGTTGCATCCATGGGTTGGAGACTATATTAGGTGGACGTAAAGACATCCTTTCTCAATGGTGAGATTGAGGAAGAAGTTTACATCGAGCAACCAGATGGATTCGTGTTACATGATCATAAGTCTCATGTGTGCAGGTTGAAGAAAGCCATGTATGGACTAAAACAAGAACCTCGTACGTGGTATGAGAAGATTGTTGGACACTTGATGAGTTTGGGCTTCAACAAGGGTGTTGTTGATCCAAACCTAAACTACAACATTGTTGGTGACGAGTGCCTGATTCTTGGTCCTATATGATTCAGAAAGCCTTATTGTTGAATGCAAGTGTGCATTAACTTCTGAATTTGAGATGAAGGACCTTGGTAATGATGCACTACTTCTTGGACTAGAAGTATGGTAGAGGACTGGTGAGATTTTCCTTAGTCAAGGAAAATATACAGTGGAGATATTCGGGATGATGGACTGCAAGTCCATGCCTACACCGATGGTGATGAACTTGAAGAAGATGAATGAGGCTTCTTCCGATTCAGGCGAGATTGATCCACATCTTTACAAACAATTGATTGGATCATTGATGTATCTGGTTAACACCAGACTTGATATATGCTATGCAGTGAGTGTACTCAGTCAATTTATGAGTCAGTCGAGACAAACACACTAGATAGCAATGAAGCATGTGTTGAGATATCTACGATGTACACTTGGTTATGGCCTAAGATATGCCTATGATGTAGACATGAGATTGCAAGGATATGTTGATGCAGATTGGGCAGGGAGTGTTGTGGACCGGAAGAGTACATCCGATTGTTGTTTTACTACATCCGATTGTTGTTTTACTTTGGTATCTGCCATGGTTTCTTGGTGCAGCAGGAAACAAGAGCTCTGTGGCTTTGAGTATCATAGAAGCAGAGTACATAGCGTTATGTGTGGCAGTCCACGGAGTAGTGTGGCTTCACAAGCTCCTTGCAGACTTACTTGGACATGAGATGGATTCCACCGTTATCCATTGTGATAACCAGAGCTGTGTGAAGCTCTTCGAGAATCCTGTGTTTAACGATAAATCGAAACACATTGTGATATGGTGCAGAGGAAAATAGTACATGTGCAGTATCGTTCTACACACGAGCAAGTTGCAGATGTCTTCACCAAACCGCTTGCTAGGACAAAGTTTGAGTACTTCCGTGAGAGACTTGGCCTGGTGGAGAATGCCTCCCTAGTTGAGAGGAGTGTTGATGATTGCAGTGTCGTGTGACATTCTCTAGGTCGTTCTCCTCTGGACTGAGTTGAGTCGATCTGTGAGAGGGCCCATGTGATGGGTGTGTCGTTCTCCTTTGGACAGAGTTGAGACGATGTGTGCCCATGTGATGGGTGTGAGTCAGACTCTGGACTGAGTTGTTATGACGTGTGGTCTCGTGTCTACTCTGGACCGAGTTGAGATGACTTGAGATGGTCTCCTGCCTTGTACTCCTCTAGATTGAGTTGAGTCGGCTTGAGATGGTCTCCTGCCTTGTACTCCTATGGACATAGTTGAGTCGGCTTGAGATGGTGCTCCAGATGGTACTCTTGTGGACTCAGTTGAGTGTGACGTTCCTGTGGATGAGCACAGGTGGACGTGTCCCTAGTGGCTGAGCACTAGAGGATGAAAGAAATCCTTGCTATATTGTCTGAGAGTAAGATTTACTTGTAACCCTAATTATGTTGTAAATGGTACAAGTCGGCCCCACCATGTGAAAGATAATTAACATTGAGTAAAGATTAATTATATTATTGAGTTAATGAGGTCGGCCCTATTGTGTCAATAGACACACCTTTTGCTGTGTTAGTTCTTGTATAAATAAGAGTGGATCTCCATTGTGGATCACACTCACTCACTTGTTATCTACTCCAAATAGTATTGGAACTGCTACTTTGTTCTTTACTGTCTATTCTTGGGTCCTTTCCATGTATCTAATTTGTTTTAAAAAATCTACCTTGTAGCTTTTTCTCAAGCATACCCAATTCTATGATGCTTATCAGTGGAGGAAAATTGACTGCCCCATTTATGCATTTCACATCAAGGATTTGTTGCATTTTCCTTTTCTATAACTTTCTTTTGGCTTATTCCCTCCACTTTTCTTTTTTTCCCAATTACATTCTTTGGTTCATTTCCTTCCTTTTGTCCCATGCCCTCGTATTGCATTTTTGCTCACATTTTTGCGTTTAACATCCTATTTTATTTATGTTTCTATGCTTACACTATCACCATCTGTTCTCAGTTTTTAATATAATCAATCATCCTTCTTGCCATTACTTCTCACTCACCATTTGTCTGCCTTCTCTGCCCCTTTTGCCAATTGTCATCCATTGCTTCCACTAATTTCCAGAACGTTAATTGTCTTCCATCTTGCATTTCCTACTTTGCCACTTAGCAACATCACGTATCTCTTGAGATCCATCTCTTTTCATATTCACTGGTTTTTGTCCTTATTTGTCAAATTATGTTCATAAAACTTGTTCAATTTGCTTCGTAACCTTTCAAAATTAATTATTCAATTGCCAAACTCAACCATTTTCTATTATTATTTCGTCTCCCTTTGTCACTGGCTGCAATTTCCCTCGACCATTTGTTCCAACTTCCCTCCATCCTTGGCCCCCTTGTCTTCACATTGTAAGTAACAAGTGTGTTCTCCCTCGCACTTATAAATCTAACTTTGTTTCCTCGTTCTGATTCATCATTATGTATGACAATTGACAAATCATAACCCAACATCCTAATCAAGGACATGCCATTTAGGTTATAGCCCAGTGATTGTTACCATAAAATCTTGTTTTGCGAAGTTTAAAAAAAATAGGACATAAGTATAAAATAACCATAAAATCTGAATCAAAGTCTGCATGGAGTAGCTTGTTGATGTGGCAGGATGGCCTTGAAAAACTATGTGGCAATTCTCATTGTTTGTCATGGCAGTTTGGATTGTATGAGTTTTGAGTTTGATAAAATAGCGATATGGCATTGACTTAAAAGCTTAAAATCAAGAACATAAAAGTTATGATATTTTTGATGTGTTTTTTTTTTTTGGCCCGTGGTGTAATAAAGAATTTTTCTTCTTGTCCTTGTTGAATTGTTACATGGATGTGAGAAGTGCCCTGACTAGCACAACTTGCCTGTTACAGATATCAATTGGTACAATTTATTTGTGTTACATATTTGGCTTGTCTGGCATGCGTTAAGTTGATGTGGCACGCACAGTGCTTGTTGAGATCATATAATTATGTTGCTTAATGCTTATTCACTCCATGAGTAATAGCGTAGGTTTGAGTTGAGCAGTTGTTGATTCTGGTTGACTCTTGGCAAAAGCTACTTCTAGTTGTTGTTTTGAGTTTCTCAGGCTTAAAAAATGTTCATTAAAGGGAAGGAATAATTACCCAATGTTCCACCAAGTGTCAAGAATGTGGAGTTATGGGATGATTCTCATGGACATGAGGAGAGACCAGCCAAATTTTTGAGGATGTTGAGGTTCTTGAGATATAGATTTTTTATACATAATTAATCATATTTATACAATTAAATCAACAATATTGATGATTCAATTAGCAATTATAC
>SNQJ01S0153701.1:3377-22720 GCA_010110895.2 Picea sitchensis
ATGACCTTGGAGAGACTCCCTAAAAAGGTCATCAATTCCATCCGGAGACTCTCTTCAAATTTCCTCTGGAATGGTACGGGGAGAAAACATAGTTTTCATCTTTGTGGATGGGAAGTTCTGACTAGGCCCAAAAAGACAGGTGGCTGGGGCTTAAAAAATCTTGTCTATTTTAATACAGCCCTTCTGGCCTCCTCCTTCTGGAGAGCAGCAAACATAAACAGTATTTGGCATCGCATAGTCACTGATAAATATTTAGGCTCCCTGCATTTTTGTGAATGGCTCCGTAATCCCTCCTTAATTTCAAAGAGGGCCTCCACTTTCTGGAGGGGTCTAGTTGCAGCCGCACCGATTATCCTTCATTGGTTACGATGGTTGTCGGGTTCTGGCTCAAAGATAATTGTGGGCAGAGATAAGATCATCAGTGTAGAAGACTCTTCGATACTCACCCCATCGCTGATATCTAAGCTTGTCTCTTCAAATCGAAGCTACTTGGCGCAGGTTGGGAGGCCCAGCGATTCACACTTTCTCCCGGATTCGTGGCTGGGCGCAACAGAAATGGAACTAAGTGGTCGCGAGGTAGTGGAATGGGACCGTTACATTTCAGCGTTAAAGACTACAGGCATTACCCTCAATGATAAGCCGGATGCTCTGAAGTGGGTGGGAGGTGATGCTACAGGCATCATTTCCGTCAAAAATATTTACATCGCCCTGCTTTCACAGAATGGCCACGAGTATGACTCTTCCTGGTTCACTCAGTTGTGGAAATGGAAGATTCCGATCAAACTTAAAATCTTTATTTGGCTTGCAGGCAAAGGAAAACTATTAACGTGGGATCAACTTCGCCGGAGGGGCTGGGAAGGGCCCGACCTTTGCCCTCTCTGCCGCCAAGCCCAAGAAGATACTAATCATCTTCTAATTCACTGTTATTTCTCATTGGAAGTTTGGAAAAACACGTTAAATTACTTCAATCTCCCTTTCACTTGGAGCGGAGACACAATCTCCAGCTGTTTCAATTCTTGGCACTAGAACAAATCCTCGCCGAATTGTTTAGTTGTGATAATAAGCTGGAACCTTTGGATTGAGCGCAATTGTGCGTTGTTCGAGGATCGGATTCCTTCCATGCTGGCTGTAATCAAAAGAGTCTTGGCTTCTCACAACTGGCGCCCTTCATCCTTGAAGCCCTCTCTCCCCAGAGTGATTGTCCTGGATTTGCCAGATGGTTTCACTCTGGCCTGTTTTGATGGAGCGACCCGTTCAAATGGCCTCTGTTGTGGAGCAGGGGGTATTTTCAAAACACATCCGGCGAGAATTACAAAGTGGTATCTTAACTGTGGTCTGGGGACCAATACCAAAGCAGAGTTCATGGGACTTTGGGTCTCCCTCTTTCTTGCTTCTTCATGGTGTATCTCGCATCTCCATGTCCGCGGTGACTCGAGAGTCATCATTGAATGGATCACTCATAAGTCAAAGCACAACGCTGTCCATGTTGCCTTTTGGAAACAGAAAACACGTGAACTCTCTAAGGGCTTCACAAATATCAGCTTTCAACACTTTCCTAGAGCTTTTAACCGTGAGGCTGATGCTCTCTCAAAAAGAGCGCTCCTTGGAATGGATGGGAAACTCTCGCTCTTCCACTGTGATAGCGGGATCGAGAGATCGGCAACATTTCTGGATATCTTCTGATCATTGATTGGCTTTGCTGACTCGAGCCATATTGTGCTTGTGTCATTTCTTGATCTGGTTTGCAGTTTTTGTTTCGTCTTGTCCTGCTATTTTGAGAGTTGATATCTCTCTTGTATTTGTCCGTGCCATTCCTTTTTGATCTGGTGCATGGACTATTGACCATCTCATATTGATTGGCAATGTTTTCATCTTGTAAATGATTTTATACACTATATAAAATCGAGTTAATTTTTTTCATGGAAAAAAATTCCTAAATACTTTATATTTGACTCACTAAAAATGGTCTTAATCTAGGCAATGCATTACCCTGGTTGATCTCGAATTTAAGACCATTGTCATGGGTGGGAAATACAATTATAGGTATAATTATATATGTTAAATTATTTTTATAGTTAACTAGCAACAGTCACGTTTAAATAAAAAGTGGTTGATATAAGCGATTGAATCCATTTTCCACCTTTTAAAATTGATGGCTCTTCTTTTTACTTAAATGTGATTGCTAAATGACAATCAACATGCCCCAGAGAGGAATAATAAATAATAAATCAATGATGTATTAATACATAATTAATGTATTAATTATTTTACATTATTAATGTATAAATTAAGGTATTAATCTACCTAAATAAAATATTAATGTATTAATTAATTGAAAATTTATTTATGTATGTATGAAGGAATTATTACATTAATAATATAAGGTATAAAATAAAATACTAATACATGGCATTAATAGATTAATGTATACAATATTGTATTAATTAATTAATACATTAAAAAAATAATAAAATATCAATTAATAAAATAAAATAAAAGTAATACATTATTAAAGTATTAAAACATTAATAATACATGATTATATTCTTGTATAATTTAATGTATTACTCTATAACTTAAGTATTAATTGATTGATATATTAATGTAACATATTAAATTATTAATACAATACTAAAACAATAATAAATATATTAGTAAATATTAATACATTATTAAATACATTAAAGTATTAATACGTTAATAATACATTATTAAAGTAGTAATATATTGATCTTAATGATCTTAATGATATTAGTTTAATACATTATTAAAATATTAATACATTACTAATACATTATTACATTAATGTAATGTATACATTTATTAAAGTAATAATAAATTAATAAATATAATAGTAAAAGTATTAATACCTTAATAAATACATTATTATAGTAATACATTAATAATACATTATTAAAGTATTAATACGATAATTGATTATGACCATGGTTTTTTATGGTTCTGTGACCATGAATAATTATGGTTGGCCTTGGTCTACCATGATGATGGTTAATTGTAGTTGACCTTTAGTTACCAATGTCATGGTTAATTATGGTTGACCAAAAACATGACCATGATTGACTATGGTTGACCTTCACTATGCATGACCTTCATTATGGTTGAACATGACCATGTTTGAATTTTGGTTGACCATGGTTGATAATGGTTAACCATGTTGATATTGTTGTCCATAGATGACCATGACTCACCACAACCATGATATGGATGACATTACATTAATACATTACTATAATATTAATACATTAAAACATTAATAAGAATATTGATACATTATTATAGTAATAATACTAATAATACAATTAATACATTAAATGCATTGATCAATCTGATGCTAGGGATTAACGGACTAATAAAATTGATACATTAATACAAGTAGTAATACATTGAGCTTAGCATTGTTTAGTAATACATTGTTACAATATTGAAATAATAATACATTATAAAATTAATGTATGTCTTAACATGAAAGTACTAATACATTAATGTGATATATTAATTAATTAATACATTGCTAGAATTATCTGTCTGATGATAAAATAATACATCAATAATACCTTATTAAAAGTAATAGTACATTAATAAATGCATTGTGAAAATATTTAAAATCTTATTAAAATAATTGTAAAAAGTAATAATTCATTAGTAATACATTATTAAGAGTATTAATGCATTAATTGGCAATGATTATGCTTGACCATGAACTTCCCTCACCATGACCATGGATAATTATGGTTGACCATGTGATGGTTAAGTCACGGTTATTGTGGATTACCATGAGCATGGTTAATTATCAGTTGACCATGACCATGGATAACTTGCGTAGACATTCACTATGGTTGAACTGGTTGACCATTACCATGGTTGAATATGGTTGACTATGGTTGACCATGGTTTAACAATGTTTAACAATGGTTAAACATGTTTGTGGGATTATTTTCCATAGATGACCATGTCTAGCCATGAACATGGTTAAACATGACTATGGATGAAATTCACTATGTTCACCTTAACTATGACTACAATTAACTATTACATTAACTATGGTTGAATGTGTTGACCATGATGAGATTATGGTTTAATATAGTTGACCTTGCCCATGGTTGTCTATGGTTTCCATGGTTGACTATGGTTAACCATGGTTGAGATTAACGTGGATCAAAGTTTAGTATGGTTGTTCATGTGGTTGACCTTCACTATAGTTGACTATGGTTGAACTTGACCACGGTTGACTATGGGTGACCATGGCCATGGATGACCTTCAAAGACCATGTGGAGTTGATTATGATGGACCATGTTGATTATGTTTAACCATGGTTTACTTTGACACTATGACATTGCAATGTTGATCGGGTTTTGTTCATTAAATTCACGACATCAGTTTTTTGTTTTTCATCACATGACATTGTAGGGTTATGGTCGTCACATTGCAATATAGGTTTTTCTTTGACACATTGTAATAGCCGTTGGAATAGGTTTGTCATAGTTTGAAAGTGGGTTATGTTAAGTCACATTGGAGCATTATAAAATGGTTGTCTCCTTTGCAATGTTGGGCTATGTTCAAGTCACATTACGACATTGGGTTGTTCTCATCACATTGTGACAACGGGTTATGTTTGTCAGACAATGACATTTGGAATTTTTTGTCACATTAAGATGATAGGATATTTGCATCACATTATTGTGATGAGGTTATGGTAATCACATTGCAATGATAAGGCTATGTTCAACATATTGTAACAATTGTTAGATTTTCATATTCTGAGCAGTAGTGTTACTAGTGTTATTCTTAGTTACCATTAACATATATATCATGTGATGAGCGGTAACAACATAAACAAGATAAAGAAAGAACAAAGGGTTGTAAGGAACCCCAAATGGAAAAACCAACAACCTTTCTTAGATATATTTAGTTCATGAATTAGGTCCAATTAGATAAAACCTAGCACAAAGGCTAGCTCAAGATACAACAAAAAATACCACCCCAGTTGCAGCGGCAACACTTTACAAAGGTAGTGCACCTCCTCTAGGAGTAGCGCACAAGAGAGAGGATACCAAAAGACTAAGCAATATTAAATTGTGCAGTTGTAGCTGCAGCTACTATGTCACCCCATCCAAACTTGCACCTTGATTATGTGTAGCTCGGAGAGAGGGTGTGTGTGAACAAATGAGCCAAGACATCCTCTATTAATAGTCTTCTTGGCCACTAGACTGGGTTGAATTCTTCTCTGGACATGTATCTTATCATTATTACTTTATTCTTTTTGGGTTGACTTCTCTTCTAGGGTATTTCAATATTTTTTTAATGGATCCCTTGCTTCCAAAATCTTCTCATCTAAGAAAGGTCATTTAGGAAGGAAAGATCCTCCCACAACCACCAAAAACTCAAAACTCCCTCTTAGCTAGGGAGGAGTCTTTCCTGATGTCTTCATATGGTATTCCAATGACTACTCTGCAATGTTCTAGTAGGCACATGACTGCTACAATTCCTTCGATAGCTCGAATCATCATGCACAGTCTCTGCGATCAAGAGGTAGTAGACACAACTACATCAAGCGATATGGTAATCTCTATGGAAATCATCTAGTAGCACACATCTACTAAAAATTCATCCAATAGATCACGGTTGTTGCCAAGTAGTACACAACTAATATCCATTGACACATAATCAATCCTAGTGGAACACATCCATTATAGTAGCACCTAACCTCTTTTGTTTAGAGTCACACAACCTCTTCCAGAGGAACATATCCATTGAAGTAGCACACATATATTGTTTGGAGTCACATGGCCTCTTCTAGTGGAACATATCCACGTAGTAGCACACAACTATTGTCGAGGAGACACACAATATCCACCAGTGGTACAACCACCGAAGTAGCACACAACTCTTGTTCGGAGTCACACAATCTTCACGGTGGTATACAACCACTCCGAAATATCACATAGATATTGTTCAGAGTCCGCCTTGATCTCTGCCCGATTAGTACACAAACGAATTATCACAAAGATACTATCCAGAGTCACATATCCTCCATTATATTGTTACAACTACATGTGCGATGTTTCTTCTCTCAGCATGTATGACAGTACATTACCATTAGGTCACCTCCATTAGTGACCCGAGAGAGAACCCTTGGCTAGAGGGGTTATTGATGAGAAGAAACAACACACCTTCCTCTCAACAAGAGTGGACATTAGACAACACTCCAAACTTTTCCCTGAATTACTCATACTCTTGACAAGGGCTTGGTGGGAATGTCCTCTATCTGCTTTCGTCTGGATATGTCTTTGGAGCTCCACAAATATTATTTCATCGTAATCTCGGATGTAATGATATTTGATCTCTATATTATTATACCTATCATGGAATACATGGCTCTCGGTAAGCTTCATGCAACTTTTATTTTCATAATGTATCAAAGTTGGCTCAATTCTAGATCAAATGTATAGCAACCACGGAAACCACATTGCTTCACATCTTGCCACACTTGTTGTGATATACTCTTCTTATGAAGTATTGAGTGCCATTGATTTCTTCTTCCTTCTCAACCATGAAATCATAGTTTGATCCTAGACAGAAACACCAAAACTACTCTTGATCCGCTTGCCTCCCCTACCGATTCAGTGCATACATGTCTGACTTCACATATATCAAGCAGAGATATATCTCAATCCATATCCAACCATACCATGAAGGTACATCAACATATGCTTTGTTTCCATCCATTGTACTGTCTAGGTTCACCATGTGGCATTCAGGTATTCATTACCCAATGAATATGTAGCCTAGAGTTAACCGGTACATCAAGGATCCAATCAACTATCACACGTACATGTTAGGATCAACCAAATCGAGAGATTTTTCACTCCAATGATTAAAGTTTATCTTCATGGGTGTGGTCATGTACTTTCATTCCATAATCTCAAATATTTGTAGAATATCAACAATATATTTTCCTTGAATAAGGAAAATCTCATCACGATCTTTGCCACACTGTCCCTTGAAATAATGCATTGAACCTAGATCCTTCATCTCAAACTATGACGAGTTCCCTCTTGCACCCAACTTTTATATTCTCATCTCCTATCAAAAACATTTCATCCACATGTGGGATCAATGGGAAACCATCCCCGAGATCATCAAATAATTTTCTGCTCTAGTATGTCATGTCCTGGTGACTTGCATAATCTTGTACAAATATTCCTTTAATCTGCAGACATGAAACTCCTTCTTTCATGTATCTTGTGGTTTCTATATGTACACTTCTTATGGATAAAGTGTCTAGATCATAATATTCTCCCTCTTCTTGGGAGAATCTCGAGACCACAAATGAAGCTTTGTACATCTCTATGCTACCATTTTGCAACATGCTTGGTCTTGTAGATAAACTTGGAAGTCCTCTTTTGACTTCCCTTCTGGTCTCAGAACCAACTCTCACACATCATTCTTCATGATGGAATGATACTCCTCCATCATGACATCCTTCCATTCCCGCTTCTTAGTGGCTTCTTTAATGAACAGGAGAACTCTAAATCAATGATGTTTCTCCTTCAGTATACCACATAAATTTGGAAAAAATTTAGTTTCTAGGCCGAGGGAAAATCTATATCTCAGTCCAACATACACAAATAACATTAAAAATATTGAAATATTCCAAATCAGAAAACAAATAAACATTAAATTGTTAACATTTTAAGAACACAAATAAATATTTATTAGAACACAAATAACATTAAAAATATTAAAATCTTCCAAATCTAACACAAATAACATTAAAAATCCCAAAATCTTCCAAATCAGAACACGAATAAACATTAAATCATTAACATTTTAAGAAAACAAATAAATATGATCTTGAAATATTCCAAATCGGAACATGAATAAACATTAAATCGTTAACATTTCAAGAACAAAAAATAAATATTGAAATAAGAACACAAATAACATTAACATTAAAAAATCCTAAAATCTTGTAAATAAGATTAGCAAGATTAACTAGTTTTTCACAATATGTATTTATATAGAAATTTTGTATAATTTCTCATGACTATAACCAACATAGATTCATCTTAACCCATGATCTATCATTGAGAGGGATGAAATCTCTCAAGGTGCAAACCTAACCTTTCCTCAAGATTTTCACTCTAAAATAGGTTTGCACCTCAAGAGATTTGATGCCTCTTCAAGCTTCATAAATTTTGGGTTAAGATGAATCTATGTTGTGATTATATGTGTTAAGCCCTAAATAGTGGCACATTACCTTAATTTGGGCATATTACATTAATAATGTTATTTTATTTATATTAGCTTGGAGTCCATTAGTTGTAATTGTACCTCCTAGTCTCATATATATATACCAGGAGACCTTTTTCATTTGGAATCATCTTGTATTTGAAAATTTATGTGGTGTATAAGGAGGAGGTTTACCCCTCGAAGAACTATTATCTTAAATTCTCTCTTTTTGAAGGCATTAAGTATTTATTCAAGTTTTTTTATGTTATTTTTGATATTTGGTTCTTAACGTTAGGTATCAAAGCTCAAGGTCTTGAGGTTTTCTCCTACATATGAGACACCTTGCAATTTTATCTATATTTATTTTCTAAAATGTTTCATAAAGAACCCTTTGGGGGATATTTAGTAGACAAATCAATGTCACGTTTTATTCAAATTTCAACTACTGAAGCCTTATATTTGCCGATATATATCATGTGTAAGATAGGGTTCTGGAATCATCTTGAATTTAGTCATCATGGAATGTTACCTATAAAAACATTTATGTAACTTTTCAGACCCTAAAAACTGTAGTATATTCATAGAAATTATCAAGGTATCTATGATAAAATTTCACAGGTCATCTACTTTAATAGATACACCACATGCAGATAGGGTATTAGACTAGTCATATTAACTAGTCTCAAAAAAGTCTTCAAGGGAAAATAGTGATATCTTATTTAGTGACTATTCAAATTAAGTGATACTAGTTACATTGGATAGTGGACAATGCATGGTATTTTTGGTACAAGTTTGAGAATCAAATATCAAATAAGTGACCTTGGCATGCTTACAAGTATGCTCTCATGGAAGGGGAAAAAATCAACAAGTTGTGGGAAGTTACCATAACTTCCACTTTAGAACATGTAATTTTGATCAAACCTATGGAATTCTGGAAGACATATCATAAAACTAAAAAAAAAATCATACCGGAGGGATGAAATTTTGGAAATACAATAGAAGAAAAGATCGTATAGTAGAACCACCTCGAAATAAAGGTTTAAAGAGGCGATGTAGCCAACATCTGCGACCAAAGAACTTCTACACCAAATAAAGCCTCCTAGAGAAAGTCCTACTTGGACTCTTGATGAAGGTGAAAGAAATGTATAGGGACATAAATGATTTTTAAAAAGCCATTAACAAAATATGAACTACAAGGGATGATGGATTCAATTGAAGAAAAGTTGGAGGCAATAATGGATACTAAGTTGGAAGGATTAAAAGGGGAGATCATGGAAGGATTAAAAATTTCCTAATGAGAGGACACATAAAAGTTAAAACATCCCATAGAATTCATGATGAGGACACAAGGAAGAAGATGCATCAGAATGGATAGGCTAACTTTGGGTTGAAGACCAACCACTTTCCTAAGATAGATATGAGGAAGTTTGATGGAAAGGATCAATCACTTGGATACTTCAGATGGAGCATTTCTTTGATATACATAATGTGCCAAATACACAAAAGTTACTAATTGTTTCTTTATATTTAGAACCCAATCTATTTGTGTGGTATCAATGGCTTAGTTCTCGCAAATCATTCTCACTTGAAAATTTTCTTGAATGATAGCAAACTATGAGGATACAAGGAGAAATACCTTCTTTAGCTAATTGATAAATCTCAAGCAAAAGGGTTAGGTTACAGAGCACATTGAGAACCACCAAAGATTGAATATATATAAAGGTAGCAGAGATATTCAGGATAAGGCAGCACTTGATTGATGTATTGATAGGAACTTTAAAGGATAACATCCAGCATGAGGTTCACCTTTGGGAACAAAAATCATTGGAGAATACATTGAGTGAGTAAATAAATTGAAAGTAAAAATATGGCTATGGATACCTAGAAGGACCACTCTAACATCTATCGAGAGAATAATGTTCCTTCTTTTAAAACACCTCAACCTATAAGGTTGACACCTCAACAATTGGAGAGAGAAAAGAAAAATTTTTATGATTTAATTGTGATAGAAAGTCTGTTAAAGGGACATAAGTGCGATGAGAAGAATTTATTCTACATAGATTGTGAAGAGGAAAGAATAAGAATAAGAACAAAACAATCTCAAGATGAAAATGTAGAAGAGATTTCTTGTGAAGAGTTGACACCCACAATATTATGTAATGCATTGGCTAGAATTAGCACTCCTAAAACCCTCAAGATGGAAGGATATATCAAAAAAAAAGGTAATAGTCTGAATTGATTACATTGGTATACTTAATCTCATTCACTATAAATTAGCCAAATCTCTCAATTGGTTTTTATATCCAGTACCATAGTTTCAATTACTGATTTCATATGAAGGAACTATCAATTACTCGGAAAATGCAATAAGATCAGTCTTACTCCTGAGGGGAATATGTAATGAGCCAATTCTAATCATTTCGTAGCTATACCCATGGTAGGTGTTGATGTTGTACTTTAGGAATCTAATGGTTACTATAATTAGGGCATTGGATTTTATTTTTAAAGGCACCATTAACTTTTCATTGGAAGGAAAGAAATTGAGTTGAGGTGTATCACAAGGAAACCCAATAAGGTAATAATCTCTAATGGCATGAGAAAGTTATTGAAAGGGAAGCTATGTTAGCCAATTGTACAACTATGCTCACTAGATGTTCAAACATCTAATCCATCTACCCTAGATCTCCGGGATCATTGATAGCATTCCAAAATATTTGAGGTATTTAAAGGTCTTCCCACCCCTCGAGAAATCATGATCTTTCTATTACCTAATTCTTGGGAGTGTTCCTCTAACATCGGGGATTCTACAGGATACAATTATGCCCAAGAGAGTGAAATTGAGTGTATGGTTGAATAAATGTTAGAGACTAGCATTATTATACTTAGCCAAAGTTATTAATCTACACCAATGGTAATGTTACTCAAGAAAGAGTGATCATGGTGTATGTGTCTAGATTAGAGAGCTCAACAAGATCACTATTAAATATCAGTTTCCCATTCATATCATTGATGAAATGTTATGTAGACACATGGAGCAATCTATTTCAAAAGTTGGATCTTTTTTTAAGGTATCATGATTAGAATGGGAAGAAGATATCCCAAAAACAACATTTCAAAATACATGAAGGCCATTATGAATTTTTAGTCACATACCTTTTGGCCTTACAAATGCACCTTCCACATTCCAAGGGTTGAGTGATTCCATTTTCATTTAGACCTTCCTTTGAAAATGTGTGTTATTATTTTTTGATGATATACTAATCTATATAGCAAGTCTCGGGAGGATCATGTCGCACATGTTGATGAGGTCCTACAACTACTAAGGAGCAACAACTATATGCCAAACCATCCAAGTAACTGCTTTGGGGGTGAAGGAGGTAGACCCCTATTTAGGTCATATTATCTCATGAAGGTGTCAAGGTAGACCCTAACAGATTAAGGCCATGATGGACTAGCCAATTCCAAAACATTGAAGAAGGAATCTTAGAGGAATTTTAGGTTTGACAAGTTACTACCACAAGTTTGTTCATAACTATGGAAGAATAGCATACCTTTTAACAGCATTAACTAAGAAGGATGCATTTCATGGACTCGAGGAGGTAGCTCAAGCTTTTGAACAACTTAAAAGGGTGATGTGCAAATATCTTGCCTTGACCACACCACATTTCTAAAAACCTTTATTGTGGAATGTGATGCCTTAGAAATGAAATTTGGTGTTGTTTTAATGCAAGAAGGAAGGCCCATTGCTTTTGAAAGTCACCTACTCAAGGAAAGGAGCTTACACAAACCCATTTATGAGAAGAAATGATGGAAATACTACATGCATTGAAGAAATGGTGCTCTATATGGTAGGCATATCAAGGTAAAAACAAATCATTATAGTCTTAAATATTTCTTGGAACAAAGACCATCTTCAGAAGAACAATAAAAATGGGTGACCAATATGTTGGGTTATGATTTTGAAATCATTTATATAAAGAAGGAAGAAAATTTTTGTGATAGATGCACTCTCAAGCAAGGACGAATATGTTGAGGCCTTTCTCTATGCTATCTCGAGCATCAAACTCAATTGGATAATAGAAGTAGGGGATGAATGGAAGAATGGTGAAAACATGTGGACTCTCATTGAAAGGTTGTATCTGATTCGATTACATCAGAAAATATAATTACATGGAAAAATGATTCACTATGGTACAAAGATTTCTTATATTTATGCAAGAACTCCCAAATAAAACAAAGGTACTATTGGAATTACACTTATCTCAGGAGGGCACTTGGGATTTTGAAAACCTACCATAGAGTCAAGAAGGAATTATTTTGGGATGGATTTAAAATTGACATGTTCCAAGGTTTGTGGAAAAATGTTTGGTTTATAAAAAAATAAGGTGGAAACAATTAAGACCCAGTCTTTTTATAACCATTAACCATCCCAAGTCCAGCCTTTGGGAGGGAGGTTTCCATGGATTTCATCATAGGATTCTTGAAGTCGTGAAAGAGCTGTGCCATCGTATACCAAGTATGCACACTTTTGTGCACCCTTTCATCCTTTGAAAACCGATTATAGTTTCCACCGCATTCATGGAGACACTTCAAAATCTACTGTGGAAGCCCAAAAGATTATTGTAAGTGGCAATTCCCATCTTCCTTTGGACATTTTGGACATAATTATTTTCTTCTTTGGGTACTCAATTGGATCATAAGCTCATCCTACCATCCTCAATCTAATGGAAAAAATCGAGATAGTAAACAATTTTCTATAAGGATACTGACCGTTGATTTGTCTCACGATAAACAAACACAATGGTTCAAATGGTTACCCTTAGCGGAATGATGGTTTGTATGGCAGCTGAACCATCTTTGCAACATAAATGACACATTTATGGCACTCTATGGATACCACCCTCCTTCCATCACTTCTTCTCTCAAGAAAAATCTAAGGTTCAAATGGTGGAAGATCACATCAGGCATAGCAACTAAGTTCTTCAACTCTTAAGGACAATGACCATGCCACACAACCAGCCAAAACAACAAGAATATTAGCATCGTTGTGAAAGAATTTTTGGAAGTGGGGATTGGGTATTTTTAAGAAAACAACCATACCAACAGATATCCCTCAAGTAATATAAGAAGGATAATAAATTATCACGAAAGTACTATGGCCATATAAGGTGTTGTTGTATTTAATAGCATACAAATTGGGTTTCTACATCTTCAAGTACACCAATTTTCCATGTCTCATGCTTAAAGAGGTTATAGATGACAAGATCGGTTCAAACTATGTTCTAGAGGCTTGTGAGGAAGGAAAAACCATATTGAAACTGAAGCTATCTGCTACAAGAATTTACCATTGGAATAGATCCATTTGAATCTCATTAAATTGGAAACTACCTGGCGAAGATTCCACTTGGGAAGATGAGTGTTTTATCCAGAAGCATCCATAATTAATCAAGAGTTGCAAACAACACATGTCTAAAGGGGAGGGGCATGTTAAAGCCCTAAATGGTGGCACATTACCCCTTAATTAGAATATTACATTAGTAATGTTATTTTATTTATGTTGGCTTGGGTCCATTAGTTGTAATTGTAACTCCTAGTATCCTATATATACCAAGGAGACCTTTACATTTGGAATCATGCATTTAGAATTTATGTGGTGTATAAGGAGGTTTCCCCTTGAAAGAGGCTTATTATAGAATTCTCTCTTTTTCAAGGCATTGGTGCTTATTAGGTTTTTTTTTATGCTATTTTGATATTTGGTTCTTAAAAAATATGTAATTATTATATGTAATGGTTATATAATGATTAACCTAAATTATTATTACGATGGAGGATGATTATAATGATTTTTTTATTGTGTCCAAAGGGGCTTTCTATAGTCCAATATGAGCGAGATGTCTGATTCCTTATGTGCTCAACATGAAGTTAACATGTGGCATTTTAAAAAAAAATAGGATGAGTGCAATAAGTTTGTGGATGAAAAAAGTGACAAGGGCATGAGTAAGAACACACACTTACAGGAATGTGTGTGCTTTCTTAGGAACAAACATGTGTTCCTATACCTATAGGTTTGGATGTTTTCGAAACTCCAAGTGGATTGCCACATAGGTTTATTGGCCCCGAAATAATACGTGATGCTCTTAAGAACATGTATTATTGCATTCTTAAGAACACATAGAATCCAAACATGTGAGACATAGCACTCATAAGAGTATTTAAAAGTGCACGGGCATGATTTGTGCTCATTGTGCACAAATCGTGCTCACATTTCTCATTGGGAAAATATATTGATATGGAGAGGAGGAAGAAAGGAGGGCCACCATGTCTAGGTATATTTACATTTTTCCTAATTTTTAATCCAATTGAGTCATTCCAATTTAGTATTTTTCTCCCAATGATCTAAATTTAAAATATATATAATTTTTGTATTTTAAATTAAAAAGGAACCTAATCTTTGTATTTTAAATTAAAAAAGGTACCTAATCTACATGCCATGGATTTGAAATTGTAGAATAAATAATACAATGGAACCCCGAGACAATTTAAACCACTCAAACTAAAACCAAGAAGATCTAAACCCCAACCCACCACCACCACACTATGTAAACATTTAAATTGATGAGAGGTTGGCTATATTACTAACCCTTGAGGAACAATTAAGGAAGACTAGAGAGCCTAGAAAAGTCTCATTGGCCACTTATTTGGACATCATTATGTAGTCCCTTGCAAGTACCCAAGGTAAATTTCCCTCTATTTCTAATTACAGGGCATGAATGTAAGAGTATTATAGCATTGGTTTGGAAAGAAACCAAGTCAAAGAACTGGGCATTTCAAAACAACAAATATTGTCTATATTTAGGGATCCTAGAAATGGAAAAGAACTATCATTGACCAAGAAACACATCTCCATTGACTGGTGTATTCATCATCACATTAGTCAAAATTGAATGGATAGGTGGTATATGGTTTTTGATAAACCTACCTGTAATAATAGGCAGATGCCCTTATATTTTCTAAGAAAATGATGAGTTGATTTTATTATGGCTAATCAAGTCAAATAATTTGACATTGGTGACTTCCATGGGGTGGTTCAATGGTCCACAAAAGACCAAGAACATACCAGGCGTGACCCCTTGTTAGGTCCCCATCTCCTGAGGCAAAGGCATGAATACCCTACCCAACATCCTCCTATTACATAGAACTTGAAAAAGGTACATCTAGACATCTCATCATTGAATCGTAGCCTAGTTCAACATAGTAGCTTTGTTTCACAATCTCGGCAGGAGGTTCATGCCAATGAAATTGATAGAGGGGTTGGAACATAAACATGCATGAGAGAGTACAGTGAGGAGAGGGCACATTGAAATAGAAGCCATCCATGTGAACATCACAGATGCTCGAGCTGCGGGTAGACATGCTATGGGCCTATAATGTTGATTATGTTTTATATTATTTTCCTCGAGAAACATGTCTCATTTTTTACTCATTTTTTGTGTCTCCTCGATTTTTGTATCCATTGTTGGGTGTTTTTTTGACACATGTTTTTTGTCGATGGTTTTCTATTTCCGGTTAAGAAATTAGGTTTGTTGACTAATCCAGTTCATTGGGTTAGGTTTTTGGATGTCGTTGCCTCCTGCATGTATATTGTATTGTAAAAAAATGTATCACGATGAATGAATATAAAATATGTTGGTTTTCCCGATTTGGATTTCTAAGGGAAAAATCTCTTTGTAATGTGTATATTTACCATTGTATATTTTTTGTTCTTTTATTGAAAATATGTTTGCAGTAAAACATTGTACAAGGTTAAAATACACATTTTGTATCAGACCTTTGTTGGCTTTAGGGGGATGCCTTTGTAGTCAAGGGTTTGTCTCGAAACTGTGATAAGCCTTGTTACAGTGGGAGATCTGTGGTATTGATTTTTTATGTGAAAATAAATGGCGAGTAGTTCAAAAATGGGGATAAAGAAGTTTCATGGGAAAATTTTTGAGTTGTGGAAACTCAATATGGGAGATCTATTGGTGGACATAGATAAGTGGATTATGGTGGATCCAGGTACTGCACCTACAAGAAATTCAACAGATGATTATAAGAAGTTGGATGAGAAGGAAAAGAGACACAATATAATTGTGTCTCTCAGATTTAGCATTATTGATTGTGTCAGAGGAGGCTACAACCAAAGGTTGGAGAAGTTGTATCAATAAAAGTCCATAGTAAATAAACTATTCCTAAAAGAAGCTATATAACCTGAGGATGAGAGATGGAGACTCGGTGGAAAAGAATTTGAATGCCTTCAATATTGTGGTATGTTAGTTAGTATCTATTGGGATTAAAATTTCAGTTGAAGATAAGTGTATGAATTTAGTGTGCTCTTTACCAAACTTGTGGATAGCCTAGTTGTGGCCATAAGTAGTAATACAACTTCCTTGGAGTTTGATGAATTTTTCTCATCCTTGTTGTCGGAGGCGATGAGACAAAAGAACATGGAAGGACATAGAACAAATGAATTATTTGCAATAGGATGTTCCTAGGAAAGAAATAGATATAATTCGATTAAGTCAAGTGTGAAGTCTAAGTCTAAGGGAATATCTAAGTCTCCCCAAAGGTACATAAAGGTATGTTGGGTTGTGTGGGAAAGAATGGCTACAAAGTGGTGTAGATCCCAAGAGGATTGAGAAAAGAAGGATCTAGCAAGATCTCCTTCTCTGAGAAGAAATAACATCCAAAAGGAATCTCCTTCTACAGAAGAAATAACATCCAAGGAAGAAAGAGGGGATGTGTAATTGGCTTCTTCAAGAACACATTCAGATTATGAGGCATGCTTGGTTGACTCAAGTACATCCTTTCATATGACTCCCCACAAGGAGTGGTTCTATGAATACAAAAGGTATGATGGAGGTAATGTTTTCCTAGGTGATGACTCGACAACCAGAATCATAGGTAGAGGAAAATTCAAGTTGAGGCTCATAGATGGAAGAAGTAGAATACTAATTAGTGTTATGAACATCCCAAGATTAGCTAGAAATTTTATTTATGTAAGAAAAATGGACGATGCAGGGGTAAAAACAATATTTGAAAAGGAAACCTATAGGATGGTTTGAGGAGCAATGGTGTTGTTGAAGGTAGTTTGGTTTGAAACTCTATATAAGCTACAAGAAATAACTATTAGTGATGGGTGTAATATTTCCATTGTTCCTGGTATTGGAGTTGAAGAATAAAGAACTCCTACAGTCTTTGGAGAAAAGGTTATGTTGTGGCATCAAAAATTGAGGCATATTGGAGAGAAGGGTCTTCGACTACTACATGGTAAAGGAATGGTTGGAGGTATGCTAAATTCTTTTTGGATTTAGATTTCTGTGAACATTGTGTATATGGGAAGCATAATTGGGTAAGATTCCCCTTTGGTGCAATTAGGGTAGAAGGAATTTTACAGTTAGTTCATAGTCATGTGTTTGGACCTGTGTTGGTTCCAACGTTGGGAAAATCTGTGTACTATGTCTAATTAATAAATGAATTTATGAGGAATACTTGGATATATTTTCTCGGGAAGAAATCTGAATTCTTTGACATGTTTAAAGAGTTTAAGGCTGTTGTTGAGAATCAAACAGAGAAAATAATTAAGGTGTTGAGGATAGATAATGGAAGAGAGTTTTGTGGGAATGAATTTAAAAAATTATGTAAGAAGTGTGGTATATCAAGGAATATAACTAATCCATATACACCTCAGTATAATGGAGTTGCAGAAACGATGAACATGACACTGATGGAAAAATAAAGTTCCATGCTTAGTGGTGTTGGGTTAGGTAAAGAATTTTGGGCAGAGGTAATGGGTATTGCATGTTAACTGATCAACAAATCACCCTCTTGAGAGTTAGATGAAAAGACTCCACAAGATGTATGGACTATTAAGAAAAATTCTCTCACATCTCAAGGTATTTGGTCGTGAGGCCTATGTTCATGTTCCAAAGGAAAACATGAGTAAGTTATATAAGAAGGTTGAAAAGTGTATCTTTATTGGGTATAAAGATGGTCTCGAAGGTTATAAGCTTTGAAATCCAGAAAATAATAATGTTTTGTAGAGTCGAGATGTGGTATTTAGAGAAATGAAGGATGTTTTTAAACATTAAGTCCTACTAAGTAAGGAAGAACCAGAGAAAATAAAGTTTGATTTAAAGGATGATGAATCAGACTTTACAGAAGAGCATGAATTAGAGGAAGAAGATCCCCATATTCCAGTATTGAGGAGATCGGTTCGAGAAAGAAGGCTATCGGAAATGTATACTCCATCTGATTTTCATTCAAATTTTTCTTTGTATATTACTGATGATGATGTTAGAATTGTTAGGGAGGCAATGGATTCATAGGATGGAAAGATTTGGAAAAAAATCATGGCTGAATAAATGGAAGACTTGGATAAGAATAAGTCTTGGGATCTAGTGGATTTTTCTACTAGAAGAAATCCCATTGGAAACAAATGGTTATTTAAAAAGAAGATCAATGCAAAAGGAGAAGTGGAGAAATACAAAGCTCAGTTAGTAGCAAAGGGTTATTTCCATGTTGAGGGAATTGATTTTGGTGAGATTTTTTCTCCTGTTTCCAAGTTAACTTTTATAAGTTTTGTGTTATTTTTTTTGTTGCATTTTATTTTGATGTAGAACAGATGGATATGAAGACAACATTCCTACATGGGGATCTAGAAGAAGAAATCTATATGAAGCAGCCAAAAGGATTTGTTTTGAACGGAAAGAAGGAGCTAGCATGGAAGATAAAAAATTCCCTATATGGTTTAAAACAATCACCAAGGATGTGGTATAACAACTTTGATACTTATATGCTAGGAATTGGCTTCACCAGAAGCAAAGAGGATCATTGTGTGTATTAAATTAATTGGTGATCATTTGATTTATTTGGTCTTGTATGTGGATGACATGTTGTTGATAGGAAATGGTAAGGAGATTATCCAGGATGTGAAAACTCATTTTCCCTCTAAATTTTACATGAAGGATCTCGGTGCTTCAAATTTCATTTTGGGAATGAAAATTAAAAGAGATCAGAAAAATAAGAAACTCTAGTTAAATTAGAGAAAATA
>SNQJ01S0153703.1:24415-40944 GCA_010110895.2 Picea sitchensis
TTGGCACATACATGAGGTGTATAGTTGATGATGTTGGTACATATTGATGAGTCATTGTTGATGAGTAGTTGAAAAAATATTGGTATATACTTGGTACATGTTTGGATGCACTTGTTTATGGTACAGGTTGATTACAGGTTGTTTGGCACAGGTTGGTGCATGGTTGATGCACTTGTTTATGGTACAGATTGACATCTGTTGAGGATTGTTGGCTCATCTCAGTTGGTGCTGAGGGTTTAAGTTGAGTCTTGAATTATAGATCTGGTGCTCTTGTAGATTTGTAATCTATTCAGTTGTTGCTGAAAAACCCCAAGGATTGTACTCCGCAATAAAAAGAAAATTGCACATACATCTTGTGTTCTTTGTGTTCCTTGTGGTGATGACTTGTTGATGATATATTGTTGATGTATGTTGCTGATATGTGTTGAAATTTAACTGGTTATAAATGAAAGCATTGAGTAATGAGCTAATGGTGATTGTTAACTAAGGAGTTTTGGGAAAAGATCCCTACAATGTTCACCTCCCCCTCTCAGTGTAGTCGGTGTGTCCAACAGATGTATCGATACAAATCGAGTATAAAAATTAACCACAGAGATATCGAAGATCTCCCTAGTATGGTCGACAAATAAATATTGAGGAAAAGATATTAAATGATCTTACTCAAGCTTTTTCAGACTCTGCTTGGCTAAATCAAAGTAGATAGGAATATCACCCTATGTTTATAGCCAACAAAAATAACATCCTAACTCACAAGTATTAATTACGAGTGCTTAGGCTAGTCTTTTATCAATAAAAAGCTTGCTGGAAATTTACTTTTTATGTAATTTTCTGAACATATCAGTTGATGAAATAAATGTAAATATAGAAGTAAAGTCACCAAGATGATAATCAAGACAAATGAGACATAAAGAAATCCTTTATTTCATTCAAATTCACCAAAGAGTCATTTTATTTACAAATCTCATGCAAAAATTTTGGACCAAAATCAAACTTAGACATCCCCAATGGAACATACAAAAGGACCACTGACAGAAAAACAAAAATAAACTCTAAAAAACTGGATCAACTTGCCACAGATTGCTTCCCACTCGACTCTGCACAATATCCTTTGTCAGTCATGAAAACTAATTCACAAATAGACAAGTCTACACAGACTATCAAAGATAGATCAACACCTCTAAAAAACAAGTGTTTGAATGATGGATTCAGCCCTGAATATTATTGTCTACAATAAGACCCTACTATCATATAAAATAATTAGGCTTGTGATGAATAATGACATCAATAATAGACAAAATAAAACTCAAAGGCCATATTTCCCACTCTGTGATGCAATCTTTCCTTGATTGTTGTTGTCACCTTTTGATTTTCCTGAATTTTCCTTTGGTTGCACTGAGCCTTTAGGCCTAATCTCATTGATCACACGGGAACAATTGTCCTTCATATGCATCTGGGAAGACACGGATTTGTCAGAGTCATTGGAGGGCGAGGAAGTGGCAACACTAAATTTTCCTTTGTCAAGGGCATGGTGGGCCTCAGTTTTCAACCTTTTGCTAGCATGAGAGGACTACACTAGTGAGTGGCGGGAATTTTGAACAATGGGGTTAATGGGCGGAGGAGAAGGTAGGGATGAATTAGGCCAGCCACAATGTTGGGAGACCGTCGGGTGGACAATCTCTTGCCATCCATCATTTTCAGGGACGTCAGGTTGCAATGAGACATGAGGAGGTACAGGGATACCGAGGGCTTGCGAGATTTGGAAAGGAGGCCTTTAAGGCCTAGGTTGGACCACTCCTTACCCAATCCAGTTGAAAAATCCTAACTGAAACAATTGGCCAAGCTCTTTTGATTCAACATCGAAATGTATGGAGAACATTGGCCTTCTTGGGCCTCTGTTCCAATTACCTCTCCCTCTGTTTCCTTGGCCATGGCTACCTCGGCTGAAAAAAACTCTTTCCTGCATGCATGATTGATTAGAAAATAGTCTTTTAAATAACCATACATGACGACTCTTAAAAATATGAAATAGATTTGGCTCAGCAATGTATCAGACTCTTGCAATCCAATTCATACAAATTGTTTTATTGTTTGTCAATGAGCAGGGGGTGAATAAAGGGTCCTGGGATATGTGATGGGTTTGTATTGAGCGAAACATGATATGATGAAGGGGGGAAAATATAGATACTACTCAAGGACAACAACAATAAACTGCAAACCAAGGAAAACACCACTGTAATTCAACCAAGACACTGCTACTACCAACTATTTCAACACATAATTTTTCTTGACTATAATCAATTTTAGAATAGGGAGTGAAAAATGAATGTGGGAAGGCGATGGGGTTATAATTAGAGAAAATCAAATTAATGATGGGGAATGAGAGAAGTTACTATTCACAAAATTAATCAAGTAATCCATATAGTTATTTTTTAAAAAGGAGATGCACCAACCAAATGATCATTGTGACGCAATAATAATCATTGTGTATTAATCACTGTGTATTACCTAGTCCACTGTTCATAATCAAATATCTAACACAGTAAGACAATATGCATTCCACACAATCTATAAGGGAGTTATGTTCCTTTTATTTATCCAATTTTCATTTTATAACAATTCTCAAATAGTAGCCATTTCCATTATGTTAATCATTAGAATCAACCACTGCCCACACATTACTTCAATCAACAAATACACTCAAAAATCATGTTTCAAAATTTATATTGAAGTCATACTATCACTGCATGGGTCTGTCATTTAAAATGCATGATATTCGTTAAACAATCATAGTGGACATCCAACTCAATAATGGAGGTTTGAGTTGTAAAACCCAGACTCGTCATTTTAAACAAACAGACAACAACCACAATTCCAAATCATGCCATGCTGTAGGAAACATGAAATAAATCAATAAACAAAAGTGTAATCCTGTGACTGTACAAGCTCAATTCAACACAACTCTAAATAATCAAAATGTTGGGCTATCTTTCCAACACAACGAGGCAACAACAACATGCCTGACTTAATAAAGCCAATAATCGAATTGCAACAAAGTCATGCTTAAAACTCCATGACTATCTCAGAGTGTGCAACCTGAAACTATCCATATCATACACAGTGGGCAGCCACCCAAAACAACACGATGCGACATTCCCATTTTACAATTTTAAACACACAGTCACAGTATTAATTCAACCCATTGTGCTGAGCCATCAATCTAATACAATATTGCTTCAATTTAATCAAACTGCAATCAACCATGTTGTGTAAGACCTGTGCTCATCTCTAATGATGCAATCAAATAACCATAACGCATACAGTGGATGGATTTGCTACAATCATTCTGGTTGTAATAACTGTTTGGCCCTAACAAAACAACTCATAGTTACAATCACCATTTATTCGTGGCATAGGAACACCATACACACAATGCAGTATGCGCGAGCATCGTTGAGCAATTGTAACCAATGCCAAATAAAACATCCAAATAATCTTAGTGTGAAAATACAGTGACTGTGTATCAACCAATCAACCAATTCAATGTTGATCCTATACTTGGACCGTCGTAACAGTCAACAATTGACCTACCATGCTGTGGAAACCACACATACCCACACATCGACATGAAGCAAGGTCGTAACCTTCTCAATTAAAACCATACTGGATTATCAAACAAAAGGAGAGTGACTGTGTACTTTGAACTGTCCAATTAACAATGCAGGGTTTATCCAATGTAATAACACAGGCAATGATGATACATCAAACCCAACACGATTTCCACATGACCAACTGGTCGAGCATGTACCCAATTTTGTCGACAATACACAACCATCCAACAATAACCAGGTAGTAAGCCTGACAGGCCACACCGGTCTTCTCTATCAACCCTCAGACTTGTAGAGTTAAGGGTTTGCTCTGTGACCAAACATGGAAAGCTAGCGTCAACTCCTTTCAACGGGGAAAGCCTCCAAGACCAACAGTGCATATGTAGAGAGAACCATAACTTATTCGTCGATAGGTAACAAATCTCACGAAAGGAGGGCTAAAACAGAAGGGTGAGGCTCCAATTTGGCCTGGCAATGATACTTAACACACACAGGGTATAACCCTCGTGGCTTTCCAATCAAGAAACCACAATGTTGAAGTGAAGATAGGGACGATAAAGAACCAAATAACCCAATGCGCGACCTTTAATGGTGAAAACAACCAATGCTGAAGTGAACATAACGCAGTGACACATAGTGATTCCAACCATTAAACCCAACAAAATCCAAATAATAGACATAATGATACAAATGCGTGAGGACATCCAGCCACCCTAGACCAAACAAAAACCCTCCAACTAAAACAACAAAGGTAACAGAGAGCCCTTATGGTTGCTAACACCCAGGATGACCAATAACACTACAACTTCAACATTATTGCAGAGAAAACCATCAACGCTCCATCCCAAAATCATAATTTTACACAGTTGCAATACTTAAAGAAAGCAAAGACCAATACACCTGAGCCAATAATCATTTCATAACCAGAGTAGACTCATGAATGGCCAAAAAAAGACATACATGTAATCGAACACCTTAAAATGCGAGTTGGTCGAGCGGTTCCCTTCTACGAAGAAATCGAAGCATAACCACAACAACAAGGTTGAAAAATAGCCCGACTAGGGTGGCGACCAATGGAAGGAGTAAAGGTGACGTGCAGTAAATGCATGTCACCTCCACCCATAGTCCATTAACTCCTTAGTACATGCCAACAAGTTTTTCATTAACACCATTAATCAGACCATGTATCGAAACCATCACCTCATTAAAATCCATTAGCGCGACCATCATATTCGTTAACTTATGCCATACATAAATCAACCACATACCATATAACACAGTTAAATCGCATAACCATTAGTATCTATCACTTTGTCAAAATGCACCACCCATATCCTGTCCTTCCAAAATATACCATATGTATATCGACCATATAACTCAATTAAATTGCATGGCCATTAAATTGTTAGCTAGGATCTAAGAATAATCATTTTAACCTTTCATGAATGTAGTATAGTAAAATTGTAGAGTTCCTTTTTCATTTGCTATAGTATTTTTACCTTTCTCCAAACTGCCTTTTATGTATTTTCGCTAATATGTTTGTTGTGCAGATGTCCTAAGAACATATAGAAATGGTATCAATGAATAGAATAGGCCGTAGTAACATAAAGAGCCAGTACCTCATAATTCCAATCCATAACCAATAAGAACAAGATCTCATCAACTATTTAAGTAGTGACGAACATCAGCACAAATGTCAAATAAGGACCAGACCTGATCTCCAATCTACAAGGGGGTCCCACCTACTAGTATTATTTAACTTTTATAATAGTAGGCTTTAGCAACACTTTGCAGGAAAAACTTCATTGATGTTTTTAATCGTCAATACCATGCATCCATGGTATTCACTTAATCTTGGCAAGTGCAATTCTTGCCTTACATATCACTCATCAATTCAACGATATTGTGACTTTAGTATATATTTATCCTTACATCATGCATGTGCACCACTTGCACATTTAATATCTTTCATGTCAAGAAGCCTCACAATGCATTAACCCATGCATTCAAACACATACAAACCTAGCCAAACATTCATCATGCAAGCTCATTGCTTGCACCCTTTCCATGTCATACATGCACATGGACATATCAGAATTCCAGATTCTCCTCCAAGGATATTGTTGCCATCCTTATGACAAGCCTCATAGGGACACTCAACACTGAGCTTCCCTCTCATTTTAGAGCTTGTAGTCATTCACAAGATATCCACCTAACAGTTTAATAGACATAGTCATAACTATGTTTCCCTTTCTATGCGATAACAACTAGCAAGAAAACACTATTGCCTCAACTTTCATGAAAACATTTCCCACTCATAAATACAGTCTGGGAAAATATAACCATGCCCAAGTTGATAAAACAACCAATCTAGCTTCCAACTGGCCTTGATCAAGAGACCTTTCGATCAAGGAAATCCTTTTCTAGATTCCCTTCACTGGGATCAAACTATATCTATATGGCTACCATCCACCACTAGATGTCAATATGATCCATTGGGCTTCTAGAAGTGCCCCAACACTTCCTTTACCACATTCAATATCAACATTTAATCAACCATTTACCTTAATTATAATAAATTTTTAATGTCTAATAACATTTGGACTATTCCCTTAAAGCCCAAATGCAATTTCCAGTTATGTTACTTACGAAGTATTCTAGTTCAGAAATCTAGAGTATCTTTAGGTCAAAATCAGTCTTAACCATTACACCTAGAATTATTCCTTATGTTCAACAACAATTAGGGACAAAGGCCACTCTCCTCCTCCCATAAGAATTATGGTAGATTAGTTTCCTATCCACCAAGCAAGGGAGGCTGTTGTGATTTCTCACTCAATCACTCTATATTTCTAGAGCTCTGTTTATCAGCTTGATTAGAAAAAAACCTACCCAACAATTCTTGTACACATAAACAAAATTTGTTTCTCAGTTCCCTTCGAATCCTAAGAGTTGTGCATGCTCTCTCTTTTCAGAGAATGGCCACTAGACTCATTCCTCTGATCGTGAGGGATTATACACATATACAAGGTTTAACCCTTAATTAAAGAAATAATTATTACTGCTACATATCCTTTCCATCCGTTCACATCCAAGTCTTGCTATTAGTACCCATCAACATAATCCCAATTCTGTAGGATAGACTATCATTTCCCAAAGAAATGATAGGCTTCCTTTGCCACATAATAGCATGATTCAATTTCGTTGGGTAAAATCCCAACTGTATTTTAATCTACATCCTTCTAGTCAAGGAATTTATGCAGAAAATTTATGTTTGGCAGTAATATTCTCCACAGGCTCATCTTAGCCTTGGTAACCAAATCTTATGACTGTACAACAACACGTACATTTCCTATTGAAGTCATTTTCTTTATTTGGATACACCAAAACATATATAAACAACAACGAGTTTCATTCCTCTATTTGGTATAGGTTTGACTAAACCTCTTAGGAATGCGGTAAGATAGGATGTTACCCCTTAAAGTCCTCCAAAAATATTTTCATACATTTTGTGCATGAGCCCAAGCACACCAAGTGTTGTTTCCGTGCTCTGATACCAATTTGTAACACACCCGACCTCTGAGTAACTTTCTTAGGGATGGGGCATCAAAATTTCACTCTCCTTAACATCTCAAATGCTCTGTCTGAGGTATTCATTCTCTTCTACTTACCCGTAGCATTCTAATGACTGATATCAGGCTCAAATCCAAGCTTTGGGTTACAAGTTATGGCTTTCCAAATTTCTTCGGGCGTTCATTGCTTGAGGGCCATGTAACATCCACGTGAATCCAACTCACACGTATTGTCTCCAAGTTCCTTAATCCATGGTGGAAGTCCGTCCACTGTTCGGTCCCATGACTGGACTCAATATTCATCTAACACCCAGGTGTCTAACACGCAGGCTAGTAGGAACTTCTCCACTTCGACGTTGAACACCTCCTTACTGTCTATGCACGAGACCTTTTGGAGTCCTGAACTCCCGAAGTCTTGTAAGCTTACCATGTGGTTCCGACCTTCGGGCCTTTTGGGTCCCTCTATTATGCTACACCCCAAATCCTCTAGAGTCCTGAAGTCTTGAACTTTGGGAGTTACAGTCACTTCACCAACCACTTTGGCTAGGAGGGCACGTAACATGGGCTAAAACATAGAAGAGCAAGAGGTTACACATGTCACGTTCCAATAGGCATATAGATTCTATGAAAATCATAGAACGAGCTGACATGTGGAACATCGATCGTGGGTCCATGTCACCCTGGTGATGTCGGATTGCTACATCACACCTGACTAACATCCTTCTAACATCCCTCAAATCTCACGGTCAAGATACAGCCGCGTGAATCCATAGATCCACGACTAACATTACTTCGTGACTCTGGCCTTCAGTATTTTTGCAATGAAAACTCCTCTTTTCTCCCGTAGTTGGTCAGCCTCGGGTTGACCAGAGCCTAGATATGACAGTTGGGAAAAGTCCTGAAGCATCCTCAAATCGATGGCTCTTGTTACTTCAGGCTTCAGAGCTTCTCGACACACCACCCCTCAAATTCCCCAGAGTGCTCAATCTCCGGACTAAAGGATCTAGCACCACACGTCCCCTGTATATCGACAGCTAAGAGGGATCCCAAAGGATCCTTAGATCCATGGTCCACAACACCCCTATCCTCCCGAAGAGGTAAACGTCGGGCTGACCATATCATAGATCTGACAGTTGGGATAGTTCTCAAGCATCCTCAGATCTATGGCCCAGATTAAATTCGAGCTCCGGGACTTTGGAGGATCCATCTCCCTTACGACGAATACCAAAGTTCTCCGAACTTGCGAAGACTGAAGGAGTCGAGGAGTTGACAGACCTTGCGTCCTCCCGAACAAATCTTGTTCGCTCGTCTTTCCAAACAAAAGGATCTTCCCTTTTGAGACTTAAATCTCTCTATCCTTCTTGAGTTTCATCAGTTCTAAAGGACTTAGGCATTGGCGCATGCTTTGTGCTCTTTCTCATGAGCTGAACAAACTCCCTTTTTCCTAGGAGACTCAAACAACTGGGAGTATCAACATGCATACGGGGAAACTATGTCCAAGGTCGATGAAGTCATAGTTCATCTTCTTAAACTTGAGCCACTACAGGGCTCAAGCATTTACATATACAAACTATATAGTTCCTTACTTTCTTAACTATACAATTAAGCAAAGATAAATGGATACAATCTAGTCATCAATCAAACATGCACATCCCTGCAACATTCATAGGATATCCAACTTTAATATACAGTTATAGTCCAATTACATAGGATATGAGAACATGTATCTATTATAGGTTGTAGCCAACTAACTGACTGTGGGTGTCTACCTTTCCACCCAACCATAGGCTTAGAGGCATTTATTCTTAGCGCTCTAGCCACCCTCGTGCCAAGCCATGATATCTCTAGGGAATTTATGCCAATTCCCAAAGGTCTTTTCTCTTTCATAGCTTCTACAAAGTTTATCAGATACTTCCTCAGCATCAAGCTTGCGACCTTCTGCTCAGGTCCCGTTCTCCGCTAGAGAGCTCCCTGTGTTCTCTTCTCTTCTCTTTTTATTCTTTTCATGCCTTTCATGCATAAAATTCCTTGAGAAGGTTATCCTTCCTATCTTGTTCCTTCTGTCAGAAGGGAACTCGGGTTAGTCTGGGTCTGTAGGACCCTGTGGTACTTCGGGTTGAGCTTATGCAGCTAGAATATGCTTCCATTCATGGGGGTGGTTGATGGTTCAAACACCGGTCCTTTCTTCATTAATCGATTCCTCCTTGGGAACCAAATGAGGTTTGTTATCCTCAACAAGGGAAATTTTGGGTCATTCGATATAATGAACCCTCTCTTATAGTTTTCACATTCTTTCCTCTAGTGATATCATGACCAATACTTTCAAGGCTTCACCCCCATAGTCAATTGTTTGCAATTCAAAAAATAGTACATTTACATTGTTCCCATGCCATACCATGGTGATTATGATTATTGATTAATTACAAGCTGGGGGAAATAGGGGTGTTACACTCAGCCTCTCCGGCTGGTGGTCCTCCTGTGGTTTTTGGTCCTCCTGTTGCTTCTAGTACAACATCCTATCGAGGACGATGCCTAGTCCTGGAGAAGTTGACTGGTTGTACTGGTCCCACATTTGTATATAACATATTACTAAGTTAGTATTTTGACGTTACCATAAAAAGGATAATATTCAAAAAATTAAAAATAAAATAACTTTAAAATATGAAGTAATGTGTACCTATCTCTCCACGCTCCTCGCAAGGGGGCATAGGCATATCAGTATCCCTAAGGAAAATGATCATGTGTAGGGGTAGTCTTCGATCACAGGAATTTGACGGGCCCACCAGTCAAATAAATTATCGTCAAATTCCTCCTACACCCTCCATGCACATTGTTGAGGCAACAAATATGCCCACCTGCATAATGCTGGAAAGTAGGAAATATGGTCTCGTACTGTCTCTTGTAGGATAAGGCTTGGAACTCTCTCGAAAAAGAAAGTGCACAACATGGTCCCAAACCTGAAATTATTGTTTGTTCTTATTTGGAAGTATGTCAGTTTTGTTTTCGTACATGTGAGAATCGTGGTGCTCCAGTTAAATATGGTGGCATGTAGACATTGAGTTGCACAATGCATCTATGCACACAAATCCTGCTAGCGGGAAACTCACCCTATAACTATACCAGGGTTTAAAGTATAAAAAGAGAAAATAACTCCCTAAAAGTCAATCTGGTTTCTACACTACCCCAAACATACCAAAATAGATGAACATAAAGTAGTGGAAGAGAAGATCAATAACCATACCTTTTGTCCAATGTTTGGTGATGATATCCTCAAGCTCTATAGCTCCCAAGGCTACAAGTCTCCTCCTAGAGCTGACCTACATCCAAAACTAGGAAAACAAGGCTACAAACATGTTATTTATATTCATAAATTAGGGTTAGATATCAATTGTTATGTATAAATAAAAGAAAATACATAAAACATCATCATTTGGGATAGGGAAAAGAGATTTGTTTATTCATTAATCAAATATTGAAGCTTACGATCCTTGCAGGCCGACGCTCTGCGAACTTGGTCCAGGATCCTCTTAACAATGCTCCAAGTGCACCTTCAATAATCCTCTTCTCACAATCTATTGATCACCTTGTTACAACAAGATTTGCCTCACCCTATGCAAATTTGCTTAGAAGGCCTTTTTCCATTTACCTATGCAGACTTGAAGTCCCTTTTTGCAAATCCCAAAGATAAAAATAATATTTTTCCACATATACACACCCTAACTATTATACATCATGCATATACACAGGTTGCACCATTACAACCCACGTACATTGGGTTTTGTGCCCAAAATTAAAAATTAGTGTTGGTTTTCCATGCCACGTCACATGATCCATGATCCTTGACCTTCCATATACTGGAAACGTTATGAATCGACCCTTCAGTTCCACTTGAAGGCTATAAATGGGCCATATCCAAGCTGTGAAAAAGTGGAGAAGAATTAAAATTTGAGAGCAAATTTACTCTGGATAAATTCTTCACTTCATATTGAGTCTACATGCCTTTGTCCTTTTAAGTCTGAACACATTGTTCAACCCCCAAGCTCTTCCCTACTTGATTGAGAAACTCATTGTCTCTCTTATACGAGCTTGACTTTGGTGGAGGATTGAAGTGGTGGAGATCCAGCTGGAAGGGACTTAGTTTCTCAGTTTTGAACCATGCCGACACATAAGTTTATAATTCATTCACTTCTGTTGATTACACTTTAATAGAAATACTCTTTTCTCGTCCAGTTAATATCTTGAAAATATTTGAATTGTTATTCCATGGGAATATTTGTTATGAATGTTGATGGATTATGCTATTGAATGTGCTAACTCTATATATTATCACCATGTGCTTGAGTTTCTTGTTTGTTGAGGACAAGTGCTCAACGATGGACTTCATCGAACTTCTAGATGAGGTAGGATCTTTATCTTGTCTAGTTAGCATATTTTTTTATATAGCATACTTGGGATTAGAGTTGATTTCTGCAGTCATTTCTTTCTGTTTTGGTTTACCCCTTGCCATAGAGAGATTTTTCTCGTAACAGAATTGGCGACCATACTAGGGAAATAATTTTTTTTTTAGGGTTTGGATTGTTTTTCTCCTTTGATTTCTCTTGTTTATATTTAATTTCTTGTCATCTGATTGCTTGATAGTCTTTTTTCATTTTGAGTCTGAGTTTCTTAGCCTTATCCTTAGCATGGCAATGTTTTAACACATATACGTGGGTTTTTACCTAAAAGTCACATACATACGCTTGTTGTCCTTCTACAAGAGGTGTATATACACGGTTTTCTCCTAAAGAGTTGTGTACATAATCCTTTTTTGCTTGGTTGTTGAGTTTGATTTTTGCTAGGTAAGTTTTGATGGTTGCCGAGTCTTCATGGGTCTTTGTTATGACTGTCAAGTGCCTATGGAATGATAGGAAACCTTTCTTTGGTTGAATTTTTGAGCGATGCCTTTCTCATCATCCTTTTCATTGATTTTCCTTGCATCTTGGGATGGGTGTTTTCTTATTGATATCCTACTTGGTTTTTCTATGTTTACATACAATAGAATCTTTATATCAAGTTGTTGTTCAGTCCTTGCATTTTCATTCTTTTATATTGATAATACAAAAATATTAAGCATTTTTCATTGTTGGCATTTGATCTTTTGGGTCCTTATCATTGATCTTAGTACATGTATAGAAATATTGTGTCTTATTTGGAATTGCAGAACTAAATTGAAAATTGCATTTTGAAAAGCTTATCATTTATTGGGAATTGAAGTTAGGACTTTGCATTTTATTCATATTCATTTATTTTACTTGTTGAGTCATAACATCATTAGTTTCACGACCACACCTTTTTTTTGAGTAAGAAAGGCCACTAAAAGAAATGCTGATAATTTAAAATTGATTAGAAATGATTTTATTTTCTATGGTGCACAAACTAGCTTAGGATTTAGAGCCTGGGAATAGGATTTTGTGAGTAAAATTCTCCAAGGCTATTAAATCAACACGTGTCTGACTAAGGGAGTGGATAAATCTTTTGTATAATTGGTGATGTCAAGAGGATCCACTTACAATGGAGTTATGCATGAGGTCGCATGAGGTTGGTTGAGGGGATATACCCCCAATACCTTCTTAGATTTAGATATATTTTTGGAGATGTATTTGTATATGGGGATCTTTCTAGTACCTTTACCTCTATGCGATGTGGTGCTTTCGAGGTTTCAGTCTTTGTTACCCTACACATACGGTAGACCCGACTTATGATTGTTCACCTACACATCGGTTATACTATGGTTTCTTAGTTGCTTGACATAGGTACCACATAGGTTACTTGTAGGGGTTATTATGCAAGTACCCTGGGTCAAATAAGGGTCGGACAACACACAACCTTTATGGATGATTACCTCTTTGGGGGGATCTAATTGACTAGTTGTTAATCCAATGAGGGCCCTTATAACTGATTCTGATACCTCTGATATTTTGCAGGGAGTCTCAGGCCCCTCTTGGGTGAGGCATACCTACTTTAGGAAGGGAGGCCCATTTCAGCCACTTTATCCTGTTTGTGTGCATATTGGCCCTTTGTTTATTTTATTTTGGTGTACTCTTTGATTATTAGTTGACCTTATGATTTTTTATTGTACCATGAGTTTTCATTATCATGGGTAGTGGAGTCCCTTTGGCTCCCTCATTTAGCGCTACCTCCCCCATGATATTCACTCATTTCATGGGGATGAATTCGTCTGTGTTTCATAATGGTATGAAAAATTATGATACTCAGTCAATGCCTTGAGTATCTAATCATTTTCCTCTTGATAGGCCAAACATGTATTCACCCTTTCTATCCTCTCCCTCGCCTACTTATATGAATCCTAGTTTTGGATCCGGGGGCACTATGGCTCCACTGTCTATGTCTTTGTTTGATAGGATTCATATCCCTCAACTGACTCTCACTGTGGGAGGTTGGAATCTCCCTTCCTACAGATCCAATCTTGGCTTCATCCTTCCAGGAGAAAGTGCTCAAATGAGTGGTCATTTTACTTATTACACCCCATCTGTGTATCCTTCATCCTCTATGCCAATTCCTACGAACACTCTTCCCATTGCAGGCCTCCATCTGTCCTCTGGTATTTCATACAGAGGGAATCAATTTTATGGTATGAGCTACCCCCTTCACAGAATCCATTCATATGGGGGCAATATATATCCTCACCTGAATAACCCGTGTCACAGATTTTTATCTTCGCAGACATCTGCTTCGGTGATGATGCTTGTACACACCTTTATGGATCAATTGGGAGGAGGATACTGCCCTACCAGGTAAGGACAAGGTGTATACCAAAATCTTTCATGGTCTGCAATTTATCAAAATGAGTCTTTCCCTGGACCTTGGTCTCAAATTACGCAACTAACCGCCACCACTAGTCTAGTCACTGCAAGTCATACTGGAATTACATCACCAACCTCTGCTAGTCATGTTGGAGATTGGTCGACAACCTCTGCAAGCCATGTTGAATACCAACAACCAACAACTACGAGTCATGTTGGGAGCACAACTCTAGTCTCCATGAGTCATACTGACATCACGTCTCCAACTTTGGTCAACCATGTTGGATAATCATCGCCAACCTCTATACATCATGTGGGGGATGAACCACTAGCCTCTTTTAGTTTCACTGAGAGCATGTCACCAACCATTGTGAGTGACGATGGGGGAATTCATACGATTGATAAGGCATGACGTATAGGATGTAAGCCCAGGTTCCTTTGTAGGATTTGCAAAGGAGGTCATTTAACTCACTTGTGTCCTACTACTATCGTAGTAGAAGAAGTGCAATCCTTGTCTGATAAACCTTCGGGTTCGGATCCATCGTTGGTTTCCCAACATTCTATTTCTCCTTTGATTGACACAACAGTCATGTCGATGCAATCTTCATCCGACACCTCTCCTGTTTTGAGGAGTGAGGCTTCTTTTGACCATGTCATTAACATTTTTAGCCATGTACCTTCTGAACAAGAGAGAGTTTTACTCTCCCCGACTACTCTCCCTCCAAGTCTTAGGGAAGTTCCCTTTGACTGGGATGGTATTGTGGGGTATCAAATTCCTTCTCCTCTTCCATTTAAAATAAGAGGCATTCTCCGATATATCATTGAGAAGGTAACATTCGTGAGTATTTTATCCCCTTCTACTTGGAAATATATGGGTTTCCCCAAGATCATGTCATCTATTCGTAAGTTGATGAGCTTTCATAGAAGTCCTTCATGGGAGCCCTGGCCTCCCCCATGATAGGCCTCCTAGAGGACTCCCAATGATTCTAATTTAATCTCTTTTCCGACTCTCCCAAAAAGATAAAATATTGTCTAGTGAACTTGTCTCTTTCACACTCATAAATTGGATTTGAAAGGACGTCTATTTGGTGTAAGTTTACCCATTTTTCAAACCAAGTAGACTAAGATTACAAAAACGGATATTTTTTGGTGTTAAGTTGTAATTTCATCTCATTCTCTTGCTTGCAGTATTAAGCCTATTGTTGGTTCTCACTTTTGCGTTATAAGCCTTTCACCTCAGCAGATTGCATCATCAGCCAAGCAGATCCTTGTTTATATCCTTTGCATCTTGACACCCTATACCAAAGAGGAAAAATTCCCTCGAGTGTCCATCTCCTACATGCACCTCCTCACATTGAGCATAGGTATGTTCCACCGCTGGAACTAGTTGCTTACTTGCGACACTCGTTTCCTCCTCTATATCATAGCATTCATTTGACTATGAAAAAGTAAAAAAAGACAGGAGAGAAAAGAATATTATCTTATATTGGCAGCAATCATGTCGCCTTTGAACATAGCACAAAATTTTGAGTCCACATGTCATCAAAATTTTGGGTTTAGCATGACCTTAGGAAGCTAAGATCGTTACTGAGAGTTTACTCCCTTGACTGGTTACTCTTCCAGTCCCTATGGATAATTTTGATTGGTACCTCCTGCATCACAAAGTTTCATCATTGGGTCTATGCTTCGAGAGTCTTCCATATGTCTCATGCAATTGTTCAAAGGATGTCTATCAACATGTGTCGGACATTCTTGAGAAATCTTGAATTTGCATGTTGGCCATACCCTTAGTGTGTCTTAGAATTACATAAAGTTGTAGTCCTATTGTGCACCTTGGTCCTACTTTCATTATTGGTAGGAAACCTTGAACCCATCAATTGACATTTCATCATTGGTCGCTGATTGGGGAGTTTCCCTTGTGTTCGACAGAAAAAAATCTATTCACACATTGGGATTCATGCAGTGTCTTGGATGCCATTAGCCTTATTGGCAGTTTCCTCACCTTTGTTAGTAGTTTTCCTTATTGGCTTCTATTCAAAGGGTATTTTTTGTGTCTCGCTTGCATTTGGCACACGCGAAAGACACACAGGTTCATTGGTTCGTGAACATGTTCTTCATTCAATTCCCTCCAAATCATCAAGCTCTTGCTTTGTACCTCATGTTGAATGATGAGAGATGCCTCAATGCTCTCCTTTCAGTGGGTCTCCTTCCATCGACTTTAGCCCATCTATTATGTGTTGGGTATGTGTTATATTCTTTGCATGCATGTGTGTGGGTGCGTCAGGTTTGACAACTGCGTCAGGTTCGACAACTGGTGAATTCTTGTGTCAGTGATGGCTTTAGGCTCCAATATGATTTTTCCTTCCTCATCAAGTTCTAGCAATATAGTTTGAACTGGGATATTGTCGCCTATAAACTTCTTTAAGCATGAAACATGGAAAACTAGGTGTACTCGTGAAGATGCAGGAAACTCCAATTTGTATGCCATAGTACCAATCTTTTGCAACACCTTATAAGGGCCATAGTACTTTGGTGATAATTTATTATCCTTC
>SNQJ01S0153704.1:7605-18047 GCA_010110895.2 Picea sitchensis
AAACAAAGGAAGTTGGTGCTTCCAATGAATGCAATTATTCAAGACATATAAGAAAAAACATTCTGTGGTTTTCTCCCGATTTGGGTTTCCATGTAAAACACTGGTGTACTGTGTATGTGTGTGATTGTTTATTTATTACTGCTCATTATTGGATAATAATTCTACATTGATATAATATTTGAAGAAAAAGGATTATAATTACGTTATTACTGATTCACCCCCTCTCTCAGTAATCCAACAGTTTCCATAGACCAATCTACATTCCTGGGAAGTTTCAGGGCATTTGGAGACATTTCTCATCAAGGCCGAACCACCTAGGGTTCCAGGCATCCAGGAGGGCGCAGCTTCATTTGAGGATTCAAGGTTTGGAGGAGTTTTCCTTAGCCTTTTGGCTTGAGATTTCAGGAGGGTGTTTCTATCACCCAGATCTATCAGTTGGCAGAGTTTGGGCTCATTTGGAGTCTTCTTGCAGTTGGGCCGAGTTATTGAGGGTTTCATCCTTCTAGTGGAGTGTGACATCTTCCAGCTTGAGGAATCGACATTCAGATCTACTTGTATTGGTCTTCATCTCTCATTCATCCTTTGGAGGCTTCTTTCTTTTCGGCAAAGCATTTTGTAGCAGCTCGTATTTCTTATCTAGTGGGACATCTGAAGATTATTCTAGATCTGCCCTCTATTGTATTGGTTCCATGCTTCTTATAATAAAAGGTCAGATCTTTGCTTGTGTTTCAATATCTTGAATTTATTGTGATCTTTCATGTGTTGGATGAATCTTGTATTAACACACTTAATAACTGGACAACTCAATAAGTCACCTGCACATCATACACAATAGAGGTAGTTAGTGGTTTCAAGTGAAATTTTTTTTTGGCTTGGGATCATTACATCCCCACATTGGGGTTTTCCCTGGGTTTAGCCTAACTTTCTGAGTTTTATGGGTTGTTGTCCATTGTGTTTATTTCCGCTGCATATTTTCTTAGAAATGTGTATTTATGCTTATGGTAATTTATGAATGTGGGTTTGAGGCATTTATGAAGTTCATGCAAGACATTTATCTCTAGGTTGCTAAGTGTTTGACAATTTTTTTAGCTTGCTCATTTTTTTCATTATAATCTACATGGTATCAAAACTTTGTCTCTGAGTGACAGTGGGCAGTGTGATTTTTGGGAAAAGTTGAAGAGGGAAAGGGTGTTTTTTTTTTTCCTTGAGTTGTGACAGGGAATATGGCTGCAAGCATTAGATATGAGGATCGATTGGATGGTATTTCCGACTATTTGCAGTGGAAGGTCCGATTGTCAACTGTTCTTAAGGAGAACAAAATTTATAACTATGTCAACTTTGTTGTGGAAGTTCCCGCAATAGATCTTGTTGCTTTGGACTTGCATGAGGTCAACGAAGTCAAGGCTCAACAGATTATTCTATATGGGGTGAAGGATCACCTTATCCCACACTTGGCTGATAAAAATACTGCCAAGGAGATGTGGGATGCACTTAAGAACTTGTTTGAGGTGAAGAATGAGAACCGAAAGATGGCCTTGAAGGATAAGTTGCATGATACCAAGATGGGTAAGCAAGAGATTGTCTCTTCTTATCTTACCCAGGTGGCTCAAGTAAAAGATGAGATGGTAGCTGTTGGAGAGATCATTACAGATTCTNATGGGAAGCCTTTTTGAAGTGTGTGGTGGGCCGTGAGAATCTTCCAGATTAGAGCAGACTGTGGGATGATTTCACTTAGGAGGAGATCTGGGAAATATCTCATAGCAGGGAACAGAAGACAGATGGAGCTGATGAGAATGTTTCTCTTACTGCAAAGAGAAATAAGAAAGAAAGTTCTGGAAGGGACTTGAGTAAAGTCAGATGCTATTGTTGTAACCAGTTGGGGCACCTTGCCTCTCATTGTCCTGAGAGGAAGAAGAAGAAGAAGGAACCATAAGGGCCTGAGACAGCTGCTACAACATCCATGGAGGACTTGGCTTCAAAGTACGAAAGGTAATTTTCTTTGGTGACCCTAGTTTCCAGTGTCAACAATGGAGGATTTGAAGGTGATATCAGATGGATTGTGGATAGTGGAGCTTCTTGCCACATGACGAGAATCTGGCGAGTATTCCTAGATTTTACAGAGATTGGTCTTGGTCGACAAGTGGTAAATGAAGGTGGAATGGTGAGAGTTGTACATGGAGTTGGGAGTGTTAGATTCCAACTCGAGTTTGGGGGACTCTTGGAGATTTTTGGAGTTCTCTTTGTTATAGGGTTGAGGGTTAACTTGCTCTTAGTCTCAACCTTGGAGGATGTAGTATATAGTGTATTTTTCAAGAGGGAACATGTCTTTATGTACAGGCAGGGAGTGGACCCGTTGCAACTACAACTGATCACTAATCGGGTGGACATGTTGTATATGTTGAGAGGAAAAACTTGAGTGTGTGATTCAACATCGGATGAGGAGCGTGAGTAGGCTCCTGAGACTGTGGTGGCACCAAGGATCCAGTCTTGCATTCCAAGAGAAGAGAGCGAGTCTCTTCTGAGCACTGGCAGAAGGCTCAACTAGGTTGATCGTACCAATGCTCAAAATGATGTGATCTCAAGGTTCCAAGATGTTTCCAGGAGAAAATCTTCTAGTTCAGGTTTTGTGCAGGTGTTGAGGATGGCTCTTGGTTTAGAGGGAGATCCTACAAAGAACAGTGTGATGGGACTAGATGATGGAGGTGGCAGCGAGTACATCCCTCGCTAAGAGGGAGTGTTATCTTTTTAGCTCGGGAGGTACTCCGCATGTTTTGTCTTGTATGTAGATGTTACCTTATGTTTACACTACCAGACACTTAACTTTGTAATGGGTTTTTATAAAGTTGTTAGAAAGTGGTTCTTTTATTAAAGTGACTTTTTAATAAAGTATACCTTCTAATTTTAAAGTGACTTTATTTCATAAAGCACTTATGTAATACAGTGAAATCACTTTAATATTTCAAGTGATTCATTTNTTTAATATTTTAAGTGAATCATTTTGGAAGGAATGGATCATGACCCTTGATCTTGAAAAAGGCAAGATCTAATCTTGGCCTTTGGATTTAGGGTTGGGGAAGGTGAAAAGACACTTTGGAGGGAAAATGTTATTTTCATATTTATAAAAGAATGCATTGGTTAGTGTGCAAGACACATCGAGAAGACGAGAGGAGGTGATTGAGAGAGTTTTTCTGAGTAAGATTGAGAGAGGAAAGTGAGTAGAAAAGAGGGCACAGTTTCCAAGGTAGCTAGGGCACAATTCCCAATGAAAGAATTTATGTTTTGTGGCTGAGTTATTTTTTTGTTGTTGGAGGTCGTATTGTACAGATCCGTACAGTCCGTATAACAAGAGGAAAGGGCACAGATTTTGAGGTAGGGCTTGACACATATTTTGAGGCTATTTTGTGCTGCTGGGTCATATAGAACAGTCTGTACAATAGACAACTGGCTATGTTTTTGAGGAGCTTCCATTTCTGGTAGGGTCGTACGACAGTACGAACTTGGCACAAAAAACGGGGTAGAATTTTGTGGGATTGTTTGGGTGTTGTAAGTGATTTCTCTTGGCTAGAAATGTGATCTTGCTGCTGTACTGTACTTTCCTGAAGCTGAATAATAATCTCTCTCTCTCGTTGGGTTTTCCCTGGCTTTAGCCTAAATTTATGAGTTTTATGGGTTGTTTTCCATTGTGTTTATTTTCGCTTCATATTTTCTTATCTATGTGTATTCCTTCTTATGGTAGTTTTTGAATCTGTGTTTGAGGCATTTATGAAGTTCATCCAGGAAAATTATCTCTAGGTTTCTATGTGTTTGACATAAATTTTAGCTTGCTTATTTTTGTCATTAAAATCTACACTATCTTCGTTATCATGCTCATGCTCATAGAAGCCTCTTCCATCCTCATTGAAATGGGTGTCTTCTTTGTCACCTAGAAGTAGAGTAGTGGCTAGTCGGTCCTCTATTTCCTTCGCGTCAAGTTCTAGAAGCGCATTGGATGAATCGGTAACCGTCTCCAGTGGCGCTTCTTCCAATTCTACCATATAACCCCAAGACTCGACATCGTCCTAGATGTCTGTCTTCCCTTGATCCACTGAATTCGTTGGTTTTGGATATCGACATCACTGTCCATTGGGGTAGAGCTTATCTTCCTTCTACTATGATCAAGAAAGGCCCCACTGCCTTGATGCACCCTGCCCCTTTCGTGAGGCATGCTAACAAGAAGCAGAGACTCAAAAGAGCGAATGAAGCAAATCTAGACTGAGAAGGAGTGGAGGAGCTTTAAAATCTAGAAAACAATGGAATGTATATCGTCTCTACTTTTTATTGGAGTGGGCTAACTCAGGAGCAATCTTCCTTCTGAGTTATTTTTTCAGCAGGTTCTCCGGCGGTCCTCTTTTAAATTTCTGGTCAATCCAAAACTTTGATAGATTTTTTGAGCATATGAGTTGGTTTAAAATGGGAAAAAACCCCTGGAGTAAGGTTCTAAAATGCACAGAACTTTGAAAATTTGATCCATGCAAAAAACAGACTACCCCTGAAAATTTGACTAGATTCAGGCCCATTTTTTTGCATGAGAAGTCGTGATTGATGGTTGCAGTCCAAGATGGTTCTGGGTACACCCTCAAAGTCTTCAATCCCCCATGGTAAAAGACTATGAAATTCAATCAAATAAATGTATCCTGGACTGCAACCATCAATCACGACTTCTGTACTAAACCTTCTAAATGTATCCACCATTATACATTGCAGAATGAACTACCAGTGAATACATTGAGCCTAGAGAATAAAAATCACACCAACAATTGACCTCTAGAAAAGAGAAGAGTGTAAAGTGTCTACGCTTTTGGATGGACATCGTGTCCACATTATTGACATACTGACACCTCATCCAAGTACTGTAAAATATAATTAATATGAATGTGATTCTCTTTTTATTATGAAAAATCGTAGTCTAAATGTCTTATGTTTTGGTTTTTCTCTAGGTTTTTATTTTTCTTACCAGATATTTGTTAGAAATTTAGTGAGAAATCATTATATTTCCAAATTTGAGTGATTATTTCTTTATAATTCAAGTGTTAAAGGAGTTTTTCAGTTTTTCAGCAAGCTGAATCCATTTTTGTATTCAAAAATAGGTTTTAAATAACAAAAAATAGTGATTTCACACACATTTATGTCACCCAATTCCAACTAAAAAAACTAAAACTTAAAACAGTTAAACAACCAACCGTATATATTGTTTACTATTATCTTCAAATTTAATTTATTCTTGAAGAGGAGAAGGTTCAATTATTACACCACATTTTTACAATTTCATGCATGAGAGATTAGTGTTAACTTAGACCATAATTATAGGTTTTTAAGGGAGATAATGAAACCGTAACCACACAAGTTATCATGTGATGATATAGAACCTGTCTATTTAACAAAATAATTATTATAAAACAAAAATAAAATAATATTAATTAACAAAGAATAAGTATATATTATTTTATAATTAAAAAAAAAATGTATTAAATTTAAGAAAACCAAACAAATCCATATAATATTTACTATAATATACTAAATTGTGATCTTTATTTTATTATTATTTTTAAGATTCTTATTAAAGTTAAATGCTTGTGATCTATATCTTATTAGTTTTTTAAGATTTTTATCAAAGTTAAATGCTTAATAAAATGAGCAAATCCTATTTCAATCCTATAATTGTTCTATTTTAAATTAAATTGTACATTCTTCATCTTTGAATATACATTTAATTTCTCAATGAATTTTAACATTCCAAATCTCAAATCAATATTCAATAACCACTACCAATATCATCATTTTATTGTTGTCATTCCATCTTTAATTTTAACAAGTTAATTCTACAATTACAATCATCACCCCACTTAACACTAATACATTTCAATAAAATATAATCACAATTACAATCATCATCCCACTTAACACTAATACATTTCAATAAAATAATCATACTTATATAATCACATCACGAGTATGAAAATCTCTCATTCATATATATATAATTTCCAACCTTCCAAGTTCCCACAAAATAAATATAATACATTTCAATAAAATATAATCACAATTACAATCATCATCCCACTTAACACTAATACATTTCAATAAAATATAATCATACTTATATAATCACATCACGAGTATGAAAATCTCTCATTCATATATATATAATTTCCAACCTTCCAAGTTCCCACAAAATAAATATATATTTTGTTCAAGTTAACGGAACGTTTTTCTTCCCTCCATCTATTATGTAAATATCATTCTACTTGTCTTTCATTCCATTTCATTAAAGACATCATTTTACTCGATAACTAGCTTTATAATCAATGCTCTAATAAGTCTCCATTCAAGCCCAAATATCATTCTACCTGTCTTTCCTTCCATTTCATTAAAGACATCATTTTACTGGATAACTAGCTTTATAATCAATGCTCCCATAAGTCTCCATTCAAGCCCATTATGAATTTCTCTGATTTGATTTAAAGTTATTTAAGATATTTGGTTTGTTCATCAATTTTGCTATTTTAACAATTTACTTTTATATATATATATGTGGGAAAACTAACTATATATGAGGCATGTGTGGTTGATATTGAAAATATACAATGAATAAAATTAATAGTGTATTAATTCCAATGTTTTTACCATGAATACTAATATAGTAGAATGAACTAGGTTATTCGCTACATTTCTTTTAATATAATGTATTGATGTTAGTGTTTGTACAATAAATAAAATCAATTTTAATGTACTAGTTTTAGTGTTTCTTTCATTGATTTCATTATATTGAATAGATTTTAGTATTCATAAAGTTGATAATTTCTAAATAAATTGTTAGCTACATTACTCTTACTATAATATATTAATTTTAGTATCGTATATGTTGTATTAGTAAATGAGATATTATAACATATTAATGGGTTAGATGATAAATTTGTATACATACACATGTAAATGTATATGTGTTATCATGTATGCTAGGTATTATATATATTAATACCTCATACTATATTAATTAGTTGTGATGTACAATATTTGTAGGTGTTGTGTATATATAATATTGAGTGTGATTTATGTGTGTGGGGTAGTTTATATATATATATATATAGAGTGAGAGAGAGATTTATTTTGTCTTTTCATGTGGTGATTTAATTCATTGAGAATAACATTCATGGTGTGAATTTTAAATTTATCAACATTTTTTAGGAATTTTTGAATTTCATTTTTTAATGAAAGTTACACCTAGCAAATACATGTTTTATTATTATTACACTAGATATTGAGTGTCATCTTAGGAAATACAATTAATCTAATCATCAATTCTAGTTGCTTATTGACATGTAACTTGCATTGATTTAATTTCATTTAATTCTTGCTATATGTTAATTGTCAAGCATTATTTATTTTATTATCATTGTTAAATTCTAAAATTGAGATAGTTGTTAATTCACTCTTTTTAAAACACTTAGTTAATCGTGTTATTATCATATGATTTTAATTGTTGAAATAGATAAATGATAGCCTTAATGCATCTAGTTTCAATATGTGATTAATTAAACTTGATTGAGTTGTTTGCTTGATATGTATGTTAGACAAAAGAAATGTAGAAATAAGCTTAATGTGTGTGCCCTAATTTAGTTACTTTTTGGTTAATTTGCACATGATTTAGATTATGCTCAAGACCTATTGTGCCCCACCTAGCTACCTTAATATTTGTGAAATACCCCTTTCCTAGAATCCAAAATGATGGTATAATTAATCTTAGAAATTTCTCATAGCTATGTGAAATCTTGCATCTACCATGTTCCTACATAGCTTGAGAACTTGATGAACCCTACATGTATTCATTTCATAAGTAATTTATAGGTATGAATATAGACATATGGATCATGGATCTCAAGCCTTACCCTTTTTCCTTGTCGAACTTGATTGTTGTATAGAAGATAATGGACATTAAGTTGATGACTTGGGATAATATAGTTATTCATGATCATATTAACGAAAACTTGGTTAAGTGGGATGTCAATCCAGTGAATATATTCAATGGTAATCTAACGATTCAAATCAAGGGTTATTGCTATGAGACTTTTACCTTATTGATTGTATGCTGCAATAATGGTTAGAGAATTAGTTGGCAAACAATAGTGCATAATTGTTTTGAGGATTAAATGATTCAAAGATGTTGTTGATGATAATTCATATGACCATGATACAAAAATGATATAGAGGAACTAAGAATAAGTTGAAGAATGTAATTAACAATGATGTTTAATGGCATTCATGGTGTGATTTTATACAATGATAACCATGAATTATGTTCAATTATGATTGTGAATTTTGAGAATTTAATTGGATGAGGAAACAATTCGATGACATTTATTGGTTAATGGCAATATTAATGATAGGAGGACATGCAAAAATACGTTGATAGGTAGATGCATGACAAAAAAATATGATAGCATTAATAATGTGTAATCAATTTGGAGTTTGGTGATGATAATTAGATGCATGACAAAAAAATATGATAGTATTAATAATGTGTAATCAATTTGGAGTTTGGTAATGATAATTATGAGATTTAATTGGTTGATGTGCAAGTAGGTTGATGATGGTTTGGTGGAATTAACCATGATCAAATTTATAATAATATTTGGATATGGATTATGCCAATTTAACGATTGATGGTGGTGATGAATTATTGATCACTCTGATAATATTAGTTTCTAAATGAGTATGCTTCTCACTGATATTATTAATATTGGTCGATCGATGATTTCACTTAATAACGATGTCTCTTATAGGTGAATATTCAATGCAACTAATGCAATTGATTTGATGTTTGATAATGTTCATGATTGTGATGAAATTGATAACTTGGTAACATGAGTTTATTATTTTAAAGATGTTGATAATGTTGATCTTAGAGTAATGAAGCATGGGATATTGGTGTGACAAAAAATAAAACCTTTAAAGACTTCAGTATATTTGATTAAATGGTGAGTTAAAAATTCATAATGGTGATACATTAGAGTGTGATGATTAGATAGCCCCAATAATTTTATCTTTGATGATATCAATAACACTAATTATTGATATAATTTTATCTTTGATGATATCAATAACACTAATTATTGATAGTGGCGGTACACTAAGTGATACATACCTACCAGGGTCGATTTCCTCTCGACAAAGTTTTCAAATAACTTTGTTGGCAACTTCAGACTTGGGTTGCCCCGACTCCTTTACTCAGCCTGAGATCCTTCACTAAAAAAGTTTCAAACCTATTTGTTAGGCACCAATAAACTCATGGTTACCTTTAGCACCCCTTTGATTCTGGTTCCAAGCTTCTCTTAGTCACATGACCAAGCACTCTTCCTTAGGCATAGGCATCATTGTCATTGTTTTCTTGTTAGGGAGAAATATAACGCTCAATTGTCCCGAACCGACAACATATGTGTCATTGTCAGAGATTTATCAAAGAGAAAAAACACACATTCAACTGTCCTGATGATATACTACAATCGACGAAATAAGACCCACTTCTTCCACTCTAGAACATCGATTAGGGTTTAATTGCAGCATTGATCTCATTAACTTCACCAATCCTGCATTTCAGATCCACCTTCGATCTCCTTGTTCAATTAAATCCACGTCGTCGATTTGTTAAACTAACTTTAGTTATTTTCAACGACCCCACTCATTGTCGCCATAGTTACCAACCTTTCATCATCATCGATCATCTATATGGATGTCATCGTCGACGATATTTAATTGGACATCGTCGTCGACACTGAATGACTATTTTCGTTGGCAAAACTCCTCAATGGATTTTGGTATCTCGATAGTAGGTATTTTGTTGATATAATCATGACCGTTTGATTTGGAAAGGGTCGCCCCGATCATATATTAGCCATCCATTCACCTACACTGTAGAAAATATTCTACATGTGCCCAATTCGAGCTGGATCGATCCCAATCTATTCACACAACAAAGGGTCGATTCTTCTCGTCGGGAACATCAGTCTAGCTCAGACTTGTGTCAAGAATTTGCTCGTAATATCCTACAACAAAAAACAATCCTCTGCTCTACCCAAATAATTTATACGCAGAATCTAAAACAAATACACATGAAATACATTTTCACAAAATTTGATCTTTCATTAAAACCCTTTGAAGGTATAAGGTTACAACAAGAATGCATTGTTCCTTCTCGGTCTATAAGAAATTTTCACACTCACTCTCACACAATAAAACTCATACGGGCTCACCACTACTCATTACAAAATACAAAAACTATATCTTGCATCTCTTGGGTAGCTCACAAACCAACTATCATGAGCTATCTCAACAAAACCTAAATCTAGAAACTGCTCCCAAAACTTAGCAACAAACTTAACACCTATCAAAACTAACCTAAGGAAGAT
>SNQJ01S0153704.1:18097-30324 GCA_010110895.2 Picea sitchensis
AGGCGTACACCTATTGACAATGAGCACAATTAATCACCTTTTAATCTAAAATTCTAATCTGATGGCTAACAATTGAAGATGCTGGCATATTCTTAGTAGTCCTCCCAAATCAATGAATGTGATTTCCTCTTCATAACTTCCTTGTATTTTTGAATGTATCTGTTAACTTGTTTACCTTTTAACATTTACCTAATCATATTAAGAAATTACTATAACACTATATGATTGCCACATTTAATGATTAAACTTTAGATTTAGCACGCTGGTTGTGCTGGCTGTAGACATTCTTTTTCTGGTTGTGCCTTTCATTTTCTAGCTACGCGTTTTATTTTCTATCCGCGCCTTTAGGCGTTCATCAGCCATGATTTTGAGTGGCTGTGCTAGTTTTATCTTTGATGATATCAATAACACTAATTATTGATAGTGGCGGTACACTAAGTGATACAGACCTACCAGGCTCAATTTCCTCTCGACAAAGTTTTCAAATAACTTTGTTGGCAACTTCAGACTTGGGTTGCCCCGACTCCTTTACTCGGCCTCAGATCCTTCACTTAAAAAGTTTCAAACCTATTTGTAAGGCACCAATAAACTCATGGTTACCTTTAGCACCCCTTTGATTCTGGTTCCAAGCTTCTCTTCGTCACATGACCAAGCGCTCTTCCTTAGGCATAGGTATCATTGTCATTGTTTTCTTGTTAGGGAGAAATATAACGCTCAATTGTCCTGAACCGACAACATATGTGTCGCTGTCAGAGATTTATCAAAGAGAAAAAGCACACATTCAACTGTCCTGATGATATACTACAATCGACGAAATAAGACCCTCTTCTTCTTTCTAGAACATCGATCAGGGTTTAATTGCAGCATTGATCTCATTAGCTTCACCAATCCTGCATTTCAGATCCACCTTCGATCTCCTTGTTCGATTAAATCCACGTCGTCGTCCATTCACCTACACTGTAGAAAATATTCTACATGTGCCCAATTCGAGCTGGATCGATCCCAATCTATTCACACAACAAAGGGTCGATTCTTCTCGTCGGGAACTTCAGTCTAGCTCATTCTTGTGTCAAGAATTTGCTCGTAATATCCTACAACAAAAAACAATCCTCCGCTCTACCCAAATAATTTATACGCAGAATCTAAAACAAATACATATGAAATACAATTTCACAAAATTTGGTCTTTCATTAAAACCCTTTGAAGGTATAACGTTACAAAAAGAATGCATTGTTCCTTCTCGGTCTATAAGCAATTTTCACACTCACTCTCACACAATAAAACTCATACGGGCTCACCACTACTCATTACAAAATACAAAAACTATATCTTGCATCTCTTGGGTAGCTCACAAACCAACTATCATGAGCTATCTCAACAAAACCCAAATCTAGAAACTGCTCCCAAAACTTAGCAACAAACTTAACACCTATCAAAACTAACCTAAGGAAGATATATTATAGATATATATTATACAATTATTACAAATACAAATAAAAAACATTAGGAAACCAATTTCCTTAGTAAACTTTGTGACCCCTAGGGTCAATCTCAAAATTAACCTATTTGATGCTCCTGCATCAGATTCCCGGGGAAGAAAATATTCATGGACTCCTGTCCATGAGGTATTCAACTTGTTTTCCATGTTTCTATATCTTTACAACACTCATCCAATTTGCATATTCTATTGTAAGACCTTTCCATTTCACCAAGTACTCATAATAATCATGCTTCATGGTTTTCTTGACAATCCTTTAATCAAGAATCTTCTCCATTTGCAACTAGTTTGTTTCAAGAATCTTCTCCATTTGCAACTAGTTTGTTGTAGGTAATTGCTTCATCCAATGAACTAGTCCAAAATTCCTTTGATCATCTTCATTCTCTAATTTAGGTCCTCTATAAGGATATAAATATGCAACATTAAATACTAGTGAAATTCCAATATGAGGTGGTAACTCAATCTCATAGGTATTAGCTGCAAATTTTCTCAAAATTCAACAAGGTCCTATCTTCTTCAACTTCAATTTATTATATTCATTCCTTGGAAATCTACCTCTCCTCAAATGTGACAAAAATTAATCTCCAACTTCATAATTAATTTCCCTTATCTTCATATATGCTATTTTCTTGTACCTCTCACTGTTATCATGTAATTGTCCCTTAACCCATTCATGCAACATTTGCATTGTAGTAGAAAATCCTCTGCATCAACACCTCTCATCTATGCCTTTCATAGATCTCTAAGTTCATAAATGTCCCTTGTGTGCATACCATACACTATTTGAAATGGAATTTTCCTTGCAATTTTGTTGGGTAAACCATTATAAGCAATCTCAACTTCTGCAAGAACTTGATCCCACTCACTTCTATGCTCACTTACCAAAGTCCTAAGTAAGTTTACCAAGCTCCTATTAACCACTTCTATCTTCCCATCAGTTTGTGGGTGATAGGATGAACTGAAAGAAAGTTTTGTTCCCAGATTCTTACACAATGTCCAACAAGTTTAGTGTCTTTATCGGAAACTATACTTCTGGGTAACCCATGCAGTCTTACAATTTCTCTAAAAAATAAATTAGCAATACAGGTTTCATCATTGGTCCTATAACAAGGTACAAAATGTATCATTTTCTAGAATCTATCCACAATTACAAAGATTGAGTCATTCCCCCTTTGAGTTTTACGTAAACCCAAAACAAAATACATGCTTATGGCATCCCATGGCCTACTTGGTATGGGAAATGGATGACATAAACTTATGTTATGATGATTTTCTTTGGCATACTGACAAATTCTACATATTTCTACAAATATATTAACATCATATCTCATACCTGTCCGATAATAAGAAGAAATTGATGGAGGATAAGTTTTATCATGTCCAAAGTGACCGACCAATCCTCCATTATGCTTCTCTTTTAATAAGTTATACCTCATTGAGAATTTTAGAATGCACAATTGAATTCCTTTAAACAACAATCCCTCTTGGATCATATACTCTAACCAAGGACTTATATCTCTGATCACTAGATTCTCACATGCTTCATAGGCTTCCTTAAATTCTAGGTCTTCTTGGTACATTTATTTGAGATGTTCAAACCCCAAAGTACTCACTTGGAATTACTGGAAAACCAAACACCTCCTGCTCAAAGCATCTACAACTTTGTTAGCATTCTCACTGATATGGTTAAGAACAAATGTAAATTTTTTCATAAACTCTACCCATTTGGCATGTCTTTGCTTCAACTTTTCCTGCTTCGTTATAAACTGCAAAGCATGATTTTTAGAATACAAAACAAATTCCTTAGGCATTAGATAATGTCTCCATTTCTTCAAGGCATGTATCACTACATAAAATTATATATCATAGGTTGAGTATTTATTCTTGGAATTATTCAATTTCTCACTGAAATAAGCAATATGCTTATCATCCTAAATTAGAACAACACCAATGGACATCCGCTTGCATCACACTTGATGTGGAAAAGTTTATGAAAATATGGAAGAACTAGAATATGTTGTTCAGTGATATTCTCTTTCAACAATCTAAACCCCGTTTCAACTTCTGCTATCCGTTGGAATGGTTGTTGTTCCTTTCTAATAGTATCAACTATTGGAGCGCATATTCTACTAAAATTTCTAATGAATGTTCTGTAGAAACTTTCTAACTCATGAAAACTTCTTACGTCATGAATATTCCTTGGAGCAGACCACTCCTTTATTGATTTAAGATTCTATGGATCCATATTCAATCCATCACGAGAGATTATAAATCCCAAATACACTAACTTTGTTTTCATGAAGAAACATTTCTTCAAAGTTATCAAATGTTTATCCTACTGCAATTTCCTCAATACCAAATTCAAAAACCTTAAGTGTTCTTCCTTTGTTCTGCTTCAGACAAGAATATCATCTAGATACACAATTACAAATTTTCCAATAAAACCCTTGAGGACTTCATGCACGAGCCTCATAAATATACTAGGTGTGTTTATCAAGCCAAAAGGAATGACAAGAAATTCATACAAACCATAATTTGTTTTAAATTTGTTTTCCACTCATCTCCCTCTCTCATCCTAATATGATGATATCAAATTTTTAAATCAATCTTTCAAAAGTAATTTTCACCACTTAGTCAATCCATCAAATCATCCATATGAGGTAAATGGAATATATACTTGATTTTTATCTTGTTAATTTCTCTTGTGTCTGTACACATTTTCCAACTTCCATATTATTTCTTTGGACTCAAGACAACTGACACCACAAAAGGGCTTAAAATTTCTCTAACCAATCCCTTATCCAACGACTCTTGAACTTGATTTTTGATCTCTTCATTATCCTTGGGTGTCATTCTGTAGGTAGCTTTGCTTGGTATAATTTCTCCTGAAATAAAGTATATGTGATGGATAATGCTTCTTATAGGTGGTAAGGCATTAGGAAACTCAAACAATGATATCAACAAAATCATCTAACAATGCTTGAATTTCAGTAGGTAAATCTTTTAAGTTTGTATTGGTAAGTACTACTCTAGTATTACCTACCAAAGCAAATTATGCCACCTCTTCTTTCTTGAATTTCTACAATGGTTCCTTTCCATTCATTAACAACACACTTGGGATAAATTCTGCCTTGGCTCCTTCATCTTACAGTGGAAATAATGCATGCTTGTTTCCATCCTTTTCAAGAGTATATGTGTTCCTTCTTCCATCATGAAAAAATTTCCTATCATACTTCCATGATCTTCCCAAAAAAATATGACAGACATCCATACGCATGATATCACATATTATTTCATCTTTGTGACCACCAATATAAATTTGTACCTTACATTGTTCACTTACCAGAATCTGATTTCCTTTATGTAACCATGACACTTTGTATGGGGTAGGATGTACCATCCTCTGCAATTCCAAATTCTCCACCATCTTTGCTGAAACTAGATTCTCTATGTTGCCACTATCAATGACCACCTTGCATTATTTCCCTTTTAATTTTCACATGGTTCTGAATAAACTCTTTCCCTGTGTTGGTTCATGAGTTTCCTTTTCTTCCTTAATAAAAAATCTCTTCAACATTAATGATTCAACCATATCAAGAGTTTCTTCTCTTACCTCTACATTCACAGTCTCTTCCTTAGCTTCTGAAATGTGAGATCCTCTCTGGTTTTTTGATTTGTTCTCTACCTATGCCTCTACCTCTCAAGAATAATCTTCCACGACTTGACTCTCCTCCTCTAGGTGACTAACTGCTAGAGCTTCCTGCTTCTCCCTTTGAATATTGAAATATTCCTCTATTGGATGATCCCTTTCCTCTTGATGAAATCCTTCCTCTGTTATTTTGACTCTACTTCCTCACCAACTTTTGTTCTGCCTTTAGGGATGCTTAGTAGGAATATTCCACTATTCACACAGAGAAAAGACTAATCTCATCTGGAATATCAAACCTCAATCCACTTATATATATGGAAACCTTCTTAGCATCTTCTTCTATATGGCATGACCCGATATTCAACCTATAGAATTATTTAGTGTACTCCTTCAGTGTCAAGGATTTCTGTCTCAAATTCTGCAATTTTCTGAATAGATTATGTTAGCACTCTGTAAATTTGTTTGGCTGATAAACTAACGGCGGAGGTAACTATTTCAACCAAATTTGGTACCCAAAAATAGCCTTTTGGACCTGGAGAGGGCTCTCTCAGGAGACACTGTCTCAACACGGGATACATATTTAAAGTTGTTGGCTAGATTTAACACCTTTGAAATAATGGGTTCTGGTTATATTGGAGCAAGAGAGTAAGACATTGGGATATGGATTCGGTTCGAGAAAACGATAGAAATAAATGACTCGGTGACTGAGCTTGAGAGGATAAAGGCTAAGCGAGCAACAATATTCAGTTTAAAATCGTTGTATGAGGTGGGGAGAAAAAACAGAAAGCAACTCGAAGAACTGCTAAGGCTGAATTCAAAGTTTAACTTGGAGGAAAATGTTTTGTCTAAATGGTGTGAATCCCAGGGCGTTGCATAGTGAATCCCAGGTTTGAAAATACATTCCTATTTAGACAGAAATAGATATGAATAAAGAGTACAGGAAGTACATGCACAAAGAAAGGAAAAAATACATCCAACTGCTACAATTAGAAGCTTTTCATCAAAGCTTCATGAATTTTGCATTAAATTTTGATCAAACTCAAACTATATTCAATAGACACTCTCTGTACTAATTTTTCCAACCAACCTAGATTACATCGAAAATATAAAATATATAGGTGAGGGCACCACTTGGGTTGCCCTACTCTTCTAACTAATATCGCTGAAAACTAGGAAACTGACGAGGGGTGATTTTAAGAACCCCCCCCTAAATTTATATATATAATAATTGGGTGAATCCCCATGATACATAGGGAAAAATGAAGGCTATTTTATCAATTATATAATATGTATATATAATTTTTTGGCGAATATTTTAGTCAATTATATAATCTTGTAAAATGTTGGCGAATGTTTCACTGAATTATAAAATCTTGTAAAATCTTGGCGAATTTTTCACTGAATTATAAAACCTTGTAAATTCTTGGAATTTTTTTTGATAAAGTATAAAACCCATATATAATAATAGGGAAATATGTTCATTAAACCGTAATATACTCATTTTACATATTTGGAAAAAGAAACATAGTTTTTCCATCCTTTAGACAATGTTGCAAGCATCAAGGGTTTTGTTTTTCAAGTTTGTTACAAGGGATTACATAAGATTGAGGATGGAAACTAGGGAAGAGTGTTCCAAGGGCTTACATAAGGAAAGAGTGGAATGAATTGTTGGTTTCTATTCTAAGGTATATAACATGTGAGGGAAGGTATAATTCAACTTCCCTTTATCACATTAGATTATTGGAACATTTCATAGGTACTCAACCACTCAATATGCCCTATTTTGTTTGACAAATCCTCGTAAAAATGTCTAAGAAGGTCAAAGCCAATCTTGCCAAGGCTGAAGGCTGAGACCAGACTTTTTCATTGTGGTTTGATTAAATTACTTATCATTGAAGAACTGAAGAAAACACATAAAACATGGGGGTATTTTTTGTTTTGGTTTGAGTTCACCTTTGAAGAAGATCGTGAGAATCCTCTTGGGGAAAGAAGAAGAGAGTTAAGAAAGGAAAGAAATCTATTGCACATGATACAACAGAGGCATCTACTAGTAGGACAAGGAGAAGGATAGATTTCCTCGATGATCTTAAGGATGAAAACATGGTCATAATGAAAAGAGCTAAAGTGGTTGCTTGGAAGGAGAGGCTTAAGGAATATATAGTGTGTTGTCACATGTAAATATAAAATTTTGGCTAAAGTTTGTTTAAAAAAAAAAGGGTTCATGTGATCACAGGGCTGAGGACACTTTACATAAGGGCAAAAAAAATCAAAGGTTTTTGGCTTATATGCATGGTATTTTTTTATTTTTTTTTGGCATTGGATAACAATATGGCTTTGTGCAGTTTTCTTATTTTATTTTTGGGCATTGGATAACAATATGGCTTTGGGCAGTTTTTTGTAAGTCTGGGCAAATAAAAAAAAAATATTACAGGGATTATGTTTATTATAGTAAAATTATTGGGCCCATAGGCCAATCTCCAATTTCGATCTCAACACCGAGGGTAAGAACTTGCACCAACACACAACACAAGTTAGTATCTCAGCTAGAAAAACAATACAAGTTAGTCGAGACAAAGCACCTAAGCGCCATGCATCAAGTCACATGGAGGAGGATCCCACAAGGAAGCGCCATTATGCACTATGAATCGAATGAACATTGAAACGTCGATGCATATACAGAGAACAAAGTATTCTTTCCTAGGTAATGTGGGATATATCCCAGTGATAAAAAACAAATGGTAGAACGCCAACCTCACAGGCATCGGGAGTTATGTCAACCCTTGCATTCACCATTTAGAGGTCAGATCTCAGTGCATAGGTATAAATATCAATACATAGATGTTGAAAGAGATGTCCAGTGTCCAAAGTTTAATCAGTTGTTAGATGAATGCGCAGGTGCCAATTTAACAGCAAAACGCCAAGATACAGAGGATTGCCTGAGAACTGAGCGACTTCCTCATGATATTATGGAAAAAATAATGGTGTTCATTGCATAAATTAAAGGTGCCCAGGCCTGTATGCATTGGCTGTTAGGTTTTGATACTGCTAGTGCAAGTTTCAAGCATTCATCAAAGCCTAACACATTGACCAAGCACCAAGTCTCATTCAATCCCTAAGCCACAAAGGAGGAAACGCAATTGCCCAGTGCATAACAATGCCAAGTGTCTTAATGAATGCCTACAATGGAATGCTAGTTGGGTATGAGTGGAGCTGGGATTCGAAATGAAAAGTATCCACATGTCAAGGAGAGATATCCAAGCCTCTACATCACATTTTTGTATCTCAAATGCATGTGTCAAAAGGTACCAAGAGGTAATAAATCTAATAGCGACTGTTCATTGTTCAAAACCATTTTTCGAGTGGTTTTTTCCCTTTCGAGCACAAGTGATAAGAAGTGAAATCCTCAAAGATGAAGAGCCAGGTAATCAAAGTGATATATCAGATGTCAAGCACCTCAAATTACAACTCTGGAAGTGAGACTCAGAGGCACATAGTCAAATATGGAGGGACAATGTGCTTTCCAACATTTTGGAATCCTTGTCACGAGTTTCAATCATGGAAACAAGGGGTGACAGAGGAAAGTGTTCATTCTACTAGTGTTAATGCAATTTTCTATCGACATTTTTTAAGACAACCTTTGTTGGCAGGATTATGAATAGATTAAGAGCACTTACTTCCAAGAGAATTCAGTTCATCGTAAAGAAACTAATCAATAGTTAGGAAGATCGTATGGATGCAAGGTTAAATTATGTTGATGATGTTGTTGTAGTGGTTATAAGTACCTCTCCAAGCTTGGTTTCACCATAGGTTCTCAAAGATGATAATGGTCTATCTTCTCCTCTATTTGATGATGGTGCCTTTTTCACATCTCAGACCATATCAATAGAAATGTCTTAGTTTTTTGATGAAATGGATTGGAATAAAAATCCCCTAATTATCAAATGAACATAACAGATGTATGGAAGAGCAGGGTGATGATTAATTCTTTGCATACATAGCTTGTACATGCACAACAAGAAAATAAGAAACTATAGAAGGAGCTTTCAGCACAACTCACTGAGCTTAAGAACCTTCACATTATGTTCTCTCTACCTTGGGAAGGGAGAAAAAAATAATGGCATGCAATTGAAATATGGATCTAGAAGCCCTTTGACATATGAAATTTCAAGTTTTGGAGAAGCAGAAAAAGACCTAAGATACACTGGAAAGGGATCCTATTGGTAGAAGATCGATAATCAATGATGAAGTGACAACCCGAATACAGATTTTAGGGTCAGATTTAAATGATTAGAAATCCAAGAAAATGCCAGATTTCATGCACCTGATTAGAGATTTGAGTTAGCTTTGGTTTCTGAAGAAAAAGGTTTCTGATTAGAGATTCTACAAACCCTAAGAAATGCACCCAAAACACAAGTATTAGGTCGACAATGAAAGAATAGTGCTCCAAACTTGGCATGATACAATAATATTAACTCGTGCAATCAAAGTATTTATGTCCTTCCTCCACTAGACCTGCATAAATTAAACCCTAAGACCTCTTCAAGGAAGATAACTCTCTTTGCAGGCTTAATGATGATTCTTTGGATCATAAAAGAATGTGTTACACCTGTGATGTGTAGTGCAATTTGATGGACTAATTTTTTTTTAAGATATCCTTTCTTAGGAATAGTGCTCTCTATATTTGGTGATTAACCCATGGAATATGCAATAACAAAACTCTAAACAACCATCAAGAAGGATGTTTCCTTAAACTGTGAACTTCAACCCATGTAGGATATTGCATCTTGTAGCATCTTTGGGTGTTTTGAGAACCTGTGATGACCCCAAAGAGTAAGATCCAATTTTTTGCATAGTACAAGTTTAGCAATTTGATAAGGTGGATCAAACAAAATGGGCTTTAATTTCCTCAATAATGGCACTACTACAGGTCTCCAAAATTCTCTTAAAATTTGTTCATATGTTGATTTCTAGGATAGAAATACAAAGAAAGGGACAAGACAAACTTGAAAGGCACAAAAGATAAATTTTCCACATAATGAACAACACAAATACCCTTATACTTGCATATAAATACTAGTAATCATGGGTTGACTCTATAACATTTCTCAACATGGGTCAGCCGTAAAATTAGTTGGCATGGGTCAACCTTTCTGAATTTGTTTTTATTTTTAGTCTTGTAATAAGCACCTTCAGTGAGAGTCCAATAAGCCTTCAAATGAGCTGCCAAAAGGATTGTGATGGTTGGAACCCATGTATAATATCCCCTTAATGACTGCTACTGGAATAGAAACCATCTCAAGTAAGGGAAAACCCAATACCATGCCTCCATTCATGTGCCCTCAATGAGTATACAATGTCTACTCAAAGTGCCTTCAATATTTCAAAATGTGCTCATAGTTTATGAAAGGAAAAACCTCCTCAATGACTTTTGTGTTTGGCTCAAGATCAATGAAAAAGTTCTCTACTCCTCTACACTTACATTATAAAACAGGTCAGAGTAATTGCTTCAAATTTGAAATGATGTCAATGCCTTAGCATATTGTGTAGTAAATGTACATAGTAGTCCTTCAAGAGATGTTTGTGACCTAATGGGGAATTTGATTATCCTCATGTTGAAGAATGATTGTAACATCATCGCAGGTCCCTAGTTGAATTTCACCTTCCATCAATAACTTATGATTTATAGAAGCTAGAAACAACAGAGTCACAAGAATTACATGGGTGTCATAAGTCCTACAAAGATCTTGTTTCTTCTTTTTGTTCCCCTTTCTCCTGTCCTTGGAATATTTGGATATGTATGTTACCAAAATGTTGAGTTTGACATCCAAGTCTGGAGTAACAAAAATTTACTTGGAAAACCAAGATCTACAACTTAAATCAAAACCAACTACTAGAACATCTACAGAACACTCCATAGAACCATTTAAATATGTTTTATTCATAGACATGAAAATGAGCATTTGGATTTGTCTCATGGAGAAAGTGATTGTGCATACTATTTTCTAATTTCTCATAAAAATGAAGAAATAAATGCCACTTCTTTTTACCTCCATCTCAATGATCTTCCCATCGGTGTTGTAGTTGTGGAATGACCTATGGAACTTAGAACATACTCAATAGCTATGGAAGTGAGACCCCCATTCTGTCTTGTAACTTACACCATCCTCCTCTATTTGGATCCTTCTAGTAGGTCTGTGACAATAGATCTTAAAATTGAATAACCAACACGACTCATGAAAGTCATGACAACTAGAATTTGGGATCCAACAACAACTTCTATTTGCATGAATTCAATACTAAACATGCTATAAATGAACCTTCATGAGGCACACACACCAGTGATGAGAATGTTTCCACCCAATCCATCCACATGGCACAAACAGATTTGGAAAAGTGAATAAATTTGCCACTCTTAATACTGCCAGATCAACTAACCTATCAACTTCAAAGATCATCAAAACAAACCATGGAAACAAATCCAAGCATATTCATCAATTAATCTGATATCACCCTTGTAAATTTGTTATCTATCCTCATACAAAATAGTGGATAACAATAACATTTGTTAGAAAATAGAGTAGAGTTTTGTAAAAGGAATATATATGTAACATAAATTAACAACCAAAAAGTAAACACACATTCATATAATTAGGGATATGGGGAGATATCTATGACAAATTCTATTAGAAAAATTCTCTCTACAACTTATACAAAGAATATAGTATACCACAAGGGACATCCCACCTCAAAATACTAAATATACAAATATTTATGATAATAAAGAATTGATTTTTTCAAGTGAAAAATGAAAGGAAAGTGCAAAAATAGTACATGTTCCTGAGGAATGGGTTCAAATCATAAAACTGGAGAAGATTTTATCTAGAATTCTAAAATAGAATCATGGAGCATCCATTCCTATGCATACCATAGCCTTCCAAGTTTCAGCTGCATTTTCTGCATAATCTGGAAGGTCTCATCCACATATCCATTATGGGCACACCTTGATATCATAACACTCCAAGTTATCAAATCTGGCTTTACCCTTGCTACTTACAATTGATAAAAACATTTCAAGGTCTT
>SNQJ01S0153705.1:21882-44601 GCA_010110895.2 Picea sitchensis
ACACGCAGAAAGATGGACAGGCATGGCGAATCTCTGTAAAGGGATTCGCATCTATGCAAAAAAGTTACATGTGCCATCCTTCGGTATTTAATGAGCGTTACATAACATGTGGCTCGCCGTGAGTTACACACTGCCCATGCTAAGAACACGCCGCAGATCCGCATTCTCCACTCCTTAGTATTTATTGTGCGCACCTTTTTCTTTCATTCTATCTATCTACAGTTCGTTGGTATTCTATAACTATCAACTCATCACAACTCATCATTCTTGGCATATAGCAGAGCAGAGCAGATCAGATCAACTGCAAATATGTCGACAGAGGGATCTAGCCGAAACAGAAGATCAGGCCGCAAGCAGACTTCAAGAGTAAGCGACCAGCAAATCAATGATCTGCTCTCCAAATTGAAGTCATTGCTGCCAGAGATATGTGAGAGCAATGACAAGGTAGTAAATATAAATCATATGAACTCCTCCTTCAAAGTTGTTCTTTCAAAAGTAGTAATTCTTCCTGTACTTTCTGAACAGAGAAGTTTACAGTCAGATGGAGCAGATGCTCGGATTTCCTTTGTGTTTTCATTTTTTATTTTTTTTAACAAGAAATTTATATTGTTAAGATAATTTTCAGAAATTTGAAATTAACATAGATCTATCTATTTTAACATGGAATTTGTTATCCTCACCACTTAGAGTTCGAGATTCGCAAGCAATAAGTAACAGGTAGATCCAGTTAAAATTAGGTATATATACTAGAATATATGCGTGTCTAAAATTAGGTATATATACCAGTATATAGGAGTTGCAAGGAGTTGTAGAATATCAATTATATGTTAGTATATACTTAATATGTATTGCCATTAATGCACTACTGCTCAGTACTTATTGTTTATCCTGGCTAACCTGACCTGACCTGATATGTATAGTGGCCTATATAATGATATGCATAGCAGTCTCTAAAACACTGCTATGCAGTGCATAATAACGGCATTAAAGCTTTTTAAAACCCATTTTCCAGAATAATAAACTTGGAAATGTTTTTTTCCAGATTAATAACTGCTTGGAGTGCATAATAACATCCCTGCATCTTTTTTAAACCCTTTTATTAGATTTATAAACTTGGAAACAGATGAATAAACTTGGTTTTAACTCTTTTTAAGAAATTAATTAGGTTAAGATGGATCATGTATTCATATTAAATAAATATAGTTGATGAATGCTTGAAAAACGCGTCTCCATCATCGAGATTTTCGTTTTCCAAATGAATGTTTTGAATTGCAGTAACAAATCAAGGTCAATATATGTGATTGGATGAGAAAAAAATAACTAGGAGAGGAGTTTTTTAGTTCACGTCAGCCAATAGTAAAAAACATTCAGTTATAAGATCAAACTCCGTATTGGTTTGTTCGTCGGCAACAAACCCAGTTTGATTGTATATGATCAGATGGAAAACATCAACCGCACCTTCCATGCCATGGCAGTGTTCATGGCTATACTACTAGGTCACTAGCGAAAACCTAAATTATGGCTTTATTATAGATTAGCGTTTTAGGTCCCAGAGGTGTAGGTCACTGAGGTGGGTGAGGGAGTGTTTTAGGTCACTGAGGTGGGTGAGGGAGTGTTTTAGGTCACTGAGGTGTAGGACAGTCGAGAGGAAGTGTGTAGGACATTCAAGAGGAAGTGTGCTGTTAAGACATGTAGGACAGTCGAGAGGAAGTGTGTAGGACAGTCAAGAGGAAGTGTGCTGTTAAGACAGGAAGTGATCAAACTCGGTATTGGTTTGTTCGAAAACTCGGGACAAAAAAACTCGACAAAAAATCCAATCATGTTAATGTTAATGGATCTTAAAAGATGTAAGAATGGATCTTAAAAGATGTTAAGGATTAAGGATTGGAGGATTGGTTTTGGTAATCATGTTAATGGATCTTAAAAGATGTTAAGAATTGGAGGATTGGTGTTAAAAGATGTTAAGAATTGGAGGATTGGTGTTGGTGAGCAGAGCTTTTTAGGGTTTGAGTTTGTTAAGGTAGGGTTTGGGTTTGTTAAGGGTTGGTGTTGGTGATTTTGATGAGCAGAGCTTTTTAGGGTTTGGGTTTGTTAAAGGTTGGTGTTGGTGATTTTGACGAGCAGAGCTTTTTAGGGTTTGGGTTTGTTAAAGGTTGGTGTTGGTGATTTTGACGAGCAGAGCTTTTTAGGGTTTGGGTTTCTTTCAGGATTACATAAAAACATGTAAAGTTTGTTTTTAGCTTGTTTCTAGCGTAGCATTTTAGGATTGCAGTCTCCGAACATGGATTTTTAGGTTTTTTAAGTTATAGTTTAATAAAAGGATAGCATTTTTTATTTTAAAAAATGCTAATAACGTCGGTACCGGTGTTGTAATTGCTATTGGAAATGAAAGATGTTGTAATTGCTATTGGAAATGTGTCTTTCAGTTATTTATTCGAACGTTGTTAGGTCCTATTCCTTCGATTTGTGTACAAATGGCAGAAGCCAAGTATGAGAAGATTACTGATTAACGTCCAAAGTTGTGGAGGAGATTTTGATATTTGTTTTGGGTGGATTCACAGGTTCCGGCGTCGAAGGTGCTTTTGGAGACATGTAACTACATAAGGAGCTTGCACAGAGAAGTAGATGATTTAAGCGAGAAGTTGGCAGAACTTTTAGCAAATACTGAAGATGGCAGCGCGCAAGCGGCACTTATAATGAGTCTCCTTAGATGATATCTATCTATCTATATCTATCTGAGATTTGTATTCAACATAGAATGATCGTGGAATATTTCCCTTCTGTTTACCACATATTAGCAGCAGCTATGGATCAATGAAATATGTATTGGACTAGCTCGTGTACTTGTTTACTTCTACCTTTTTTAGTTTTAGACTGAGTTTAAATGCAAGAATGAGAATCATGACCTGCTGGTGCGAGTGGCAGGTAAGGTACTGCAGCCATAGACACCACACTCAGATCTTCGATTGGAAGAAAGCATTTCCCAATCATTTTCTATTCAGTAATATTAAATTTTGTGTTCTCACTTAAAAAGTCCTTCAATAGTAGTAATTTGGTATAGTATGGTTTCCTTCTTTCATTGGGCAAGTTGAATACATGTTTATATGAGAGTAGACTGTGAATGCGTAAAACCCAATCAGATCAGCGAGAGTAAAGTGCTGTCCACATTATAAAAAATAATGCGATCTATAAATATAGTTTTTGTGGATGGATACTGCACCAAAATAATGGGACAGGGAACAGTATATGAGCAAGAACACATTTTAAAAATCGTACTACACCAAAATGATGGGACAGTATATGAGCAAAGGCACATTTTTTATAACTAGCTTACATTTAAGATTAAACTTACATGAGCATTTATTTTTTTCTGAACGACTTGAGCGTTTTCGATTTTGATAATTAGTTTACTATTTATTTTTTCTTAGACCTAGACGTTTCGAATGGGTCACAAAGTCTTTTCTAGCACATCCATAAACAGTCTTTCATGGCGTATTCGTAAATGAGTGACTGTGGGACTCTCGCTTAATTCGAATTGTAAGTTATATTTGGCATGCTCACTATGAACTTCCGTAATTCGAATTGTAAGTATCTCTTACAAACAAGGCTTCAAACAGAAGCTACCGTCATCGACCATCAAACGAGCAGTGAGCTCTGATGCTGAAAGGTCCAAACAATAAGTATGACCAAAACTCTAAATATGACCAAAACTCTAAAGAGGGGCAGGGAACCCCAAGATGTGAACACCATCCTCTAAAATGAGTTTAGAATACAAAATCTCAATTCGATATTCATGTAAAATTGACAAAAACATCATAATAAAATGAGTGTCCAAAACTTTAAAGAGAGGCAGGGAATCCCAAGATGTGAACACCATCCTCTAAAATGAGTTCAGAATACAAAATCTCAATTTGATACTCATGTAAAATTGACAAAAACATCATAAAATGAGTGTCCTTATGGATGCCAATCCATCTCACCATAGTGCATGCATGGGTCACTAGCCACAACACCATAGTGCATGGGTCACTAGCCACAACTGCAGAATCAAAATAAGAATCAATGCTTGTTAGGAATAAGAATCAATGCTTATTAGGAGGCTTACTCTTAAAAAATAGTTGATGTCGAACAAAATGGTGAAGCATAAAAATTCACCTAAGAAAGCATTGCACACCATCCCCACAATGCTGAACTAGATGATTGTAGATGATGACAATGAATGTGGTACATGATGGCTAAACTAGGTGGTTGTAGATGAAGACAATAAATGTGGTAAATGATCTCAAAGTATGGAATTACTAATTGAATAACAATGATGAGAATGATGAATTACCACACAAGAAACACTCCAAAATGGCTAACTTCAAGGCATTCAAGGCATGCTAAACAAGATGGGTTTATGCCATAGAAAATAAACAATGACACCACACTTCGATCTCCTTAGTTTTCCACACCACCTAGCGAAAGCATTTTGTGTTGCACTGCTCTACCTATAGATAAGCATAATGACGATGGAGTCAAAGAAATTTAATGCCCGATGTGGTTCCTATTCACAAATCCCTCTTGCTGTCTACTCGAGCCAACCCATTTGTGCCTTCTACTTCACTAAAATCTCTAATTTAGCCTCTTTGTCTGGATTTGTTTCGCAACAAAACTTTATATATTCGAGTGGCATGTGACCCCAAGAAAGCCATTTCTTCTTCTACTTCTTCAAAGGCGTGCATGTGCTCTCCCACAAAGAAAAAACAGTACGCGTTATTCTTTTACTCATTCTCAGTTAAATGTGAAGAGATATGTCATAGAGAATTATCTAATCCTTTGGTATCTTCAAAGGCATGCATGTGCTCTCCCACAAAGAAAAAACAGTACGCGTTATTCTTTTACTCATTCTCAGTTAAATGTGAAGAGATATGTCATAGAGAATTATCTAATCCTTTGGTAACCCCGAATAAAGCACCATAAATCGAAATAGCTAGAACTTCCAAATTAATAAAAAAACATGAAAGACTCATGCAATCATCAAGTTTCATACTATATCACAAAAGAAATGGAAAATATGTCATGCACAACAATAATTAGAAAGCAAGCATATTATAAAAATGAATTTCACATGTAATAATTAATATACAACGGAAATAAATATATAAGTAGAAAAACACATAACAAGAGCACTTATCTTTATTAAAACCAATCACCAACTGGATGTGGACCAAGGATGTTCCACCCAACCATAGACACCGCTATTCTAAATCTTAACAGCAGCTCACCGTGGGTCTAGGTTATGAATCTACAAGGACAGTGGGTCTAGGTTATGAATCCACAAGGACAGTTCCAGGGTGTCACTCAGCTTCCCAAACCAGTCAACACTCAAGCTCTCATATATTTTTCAACACACAACAATCCAAAGTATACCATCTCTCTTCTCTTCAACCTACACAACCCAAGATAATGGACCCCAAGCTCTCACATATTTCTCAACACACAACAATCCAAAGTACACCATCTCTCTTCTCTCCAACCTACACAACCCAAGATAATGGACCCCAAGATAATATTCCACCCAACCATAGACACCGCTATTCTAAATCTTAACAGCAGCTCACCATGGGTCCAGGGTTATGAATCCACAAGGACGGTTTCAGGGTGTCACTCAGCTTCCCAAACCAGTCAACACTCAAGCTCTCACATATTTCTCAACACACAACAATCCAAAGTACACCATCTCTCTTCACTCCAACCTACACAACCCAAGATAATGGACCCCCTTCTCTGCTACATAGTCCCTCGTATTGTCCACCTCCTTCCAAGGATCTAGTGCATCTGGTCAAGAATCTCCATGTTGGGACTCCGAGGACTAGTAGTTGTGAATGAAATCTAGTACATGCCAATGCATCTCAGGAATGTAGGCTCAAAGTCATGGATGGAATACACGAGTCATTACTACATTCTTTCTCAATAATTCACCCCCCCATGTCCCAATCCAAGAACAAGAATGAATGAAGAATGATAATTGAGAAATAATGAATGAAAGAGTGAAAGTGTGAATGAATAATAACCCCCAAACATCCCACAATATGGGTTTATATATTTACTTGGAAATCAAGAACTACCTAGCCTTCCCCCCAATAAGCTCATGTAACCACTTCTCTCAATTAAAGAAATTATGGGTAAATAAAATACAATAAAATATTGGTCCCTTAAACCCCCTCTTTTATGGAATCATAGCCTCATATAACTCTTGTTATTGTCTATCTAGCAACCAACGATGTATTTTATTATTAATAATGATATAAAAATTACATTTCCTAGCCACAATGGCATTTTTTAATTGATTGTGCATTTCGACCTTTCATAAATTAAAAAAATACATTATTTAATATGGGGAATAAAAACCGGGGTATTACATTCACCTCTCCCTTATTTTGGCATTGTCCTTAGTGCATATACAAAACAAAAATCAAAATTTCGAAATTTATTCAAAAAATCGTGGGTACTTTGACCACCTGACATCTTCATGCTCCCAATTAGCATATTTAGGACCGTAATAGGTCCACTGAAATTTTACCATCTCTATAACCTGATTCCAGAGCATTTTGATTTTTTTTTCAATTATGTGCACCGACTGGACTTGAAAGTCTCATTTTGGTTCCACCTAGATCAAATTTCAATCAATAAAATGGTTAGGATCATGTATATACTTTTTCAGCAAAGAAACATGAGATACATTATTCACATTCATGGAAACAGACAATGCAAGAATGCATGCAACTTTCCCTATTATTTTCAATATCTCAAATGGACCACAAAATTTGGCTGCTAGCTTTGTACAACTACCCAACTTCAATGAGCTCTTCTTGGGCTTCACTTTTAAAAGAACATGCTCTCCCACTTTAAATTCTCTAGTTGTCCTATTGTTATATGCATAACTTTTATGTCTATTTCAAGTTGCCTTTAAATTATGCTTAATTCTAACCATCTGGTCTTCCATATCCTTGAACAATTCTGGACCAAGTACCACTCTGTCTGATGGGTTGTCCCAACTCACTAGAGTATTGCATTTCCTACCATACAAAGCTTCAAATGGGCTCATTTTTAATGAAGCTTCATACCCATTATTATAGGAAAACTCAACCAAGTGCAAGTAATCTTTCCACTTAGATGGCTTATCCATTACATACATTCTCAACATGTCTTCAATTACTTGGTTGACTCTCTCTGTTTGCCCATCTGACTGTGGATGGTATGTTGTACTAAAGTTCATATTTGTACCAAATCCTTTAAACAATCCCCTCCAGAAATTTGAAGTAAACTTTGTATCTTTGTTTGAAACAATTGTTTTAGGTATCCCATGCAATCTAGTAATCTCCCTCATGTAAATTTTTGCAATATTAGTTGTTGTATGAGTCATTTTTATAGGAACAAAATGAACAACCTTTGTCAATTTATCAACCACTACCATTATTGAATCATGTTTCCTTCTTGTCCTAGGAAATTTAGTTATAAAATCAATGGTTACCACTTCCTATTTCTTCTCTAGAATTGATAATGGTTGTAGCAAACTTGTTGGGTGTTTGTGCCCAACCTTCACTCTCTCACATTCCATACATCCAACAATGTAGTCAACAACATATTTCTTCATTCTTGGCCAAAATAATTTTCTTATTACTACTGCAATTCTTTTTTGATAACCAGGATGTCCGACATACAGAACATTATGCATTTCTTTTAATACAAAATTCTTAAGTTCTCGAGAGTTAGGAACATAAATTCTATTTTTATGCATAAGTAATCCATGTTCCTTCATCTCATATTCTTTAATTTTTTGTTGTACATTTTATTGATGTAATCTTTCTTTTACCAGTAGGTAATGTTGATCTGTAACAACAACATCTAAAATTATGATCTTCAAATCTCACTTATGCATACTAATGGTTGTAGCATGCATGAGATGTATATTCAATGAGTAGATCAAGAACCTTATTTTTTTTTCATTTGATATGCTTGATGTCAAAATCATATTCACTTAAAAATTCTAGCCATCTTGTTTTCCTGACATTCAAAGTTGACTATCTAAAAATATATTTCATACCACTATGGTTTGTTCTTAATTTGAATCTCTTTCCCATGAGATAATTCCTCCACATCTTCAATGCATGAAAAATGGAAACAAGTTTCAAGTCATGTGTGGCATAGTTCCTCTCATGTTCTTTAAGCTTTTTGAACTCATAACCAATGACATGCCCATATTGAGTGAGGACTCCACCAAGTCCTTCCTTGCATGCATATGTACATATCACAAAAAATTCATTTGGGTCTAGAATATTTAAAACATGTGCATTAGTAAGAAATTCTTTCAACAAATTAAAGTTCTCTTCACACTCAGTTGTCCATTCAAATTTAATTCCCTTCTTTTGCAAAGAAGTGACGGGATGAGAAATCTTAGAGAAACCTACTATAAATATTCTATAGTAACCAACTAATCCCATAAAAGATCTGACTTCTAAAACATTATTGGGTGTTGGCCATCCTCTAATGGCTTCAATATTCTCTAGATCCACTACTATACCTTGTTCTGAAATAATGTGTTCCAAGTAATGGATCTGTTCTTGGTAAAAATAACACTTACTAAGATCGTCATACAATTGATGTTCCATCAGCACTTGCAATACGAATATCAAGTGATTTTCATGCTCTTCCTCTGACTTAGAATAGATAAGCATGTCATCTAGAAGAATACTATGGAAAACGTATCCAAATAATTTATGAATATGCCATTCATTAAGCACATAAAGACAACTGGTGCATTGGTCATCCCAAATGACACCAATACAAATTCATAATGTATGTACCTAGTTATAAAGGTTGTCTTATTGATGTCTTCTTTGTTGATTCTTACCTGGTGGTATCCCGATCTTAAGTCTATCTTTGAAAATATCTTTGCCCCTCTTAGTTAATCAAAGAGGTCATCAATTTTGGGTAGAGGGTATTTGTTCTTCACTATGGTTTTGTTCGGTTGTCTAAAGTCAATACATAGCCTCAATGTTATATCCTTCTTTTTGGCAAAGAGTATCAATGCTCCCTAAGGTGACACACTTGGACGTATGTACCCTTTCTTCAACAATTCTTCCATCTACATTTGTTATTCTTTTAATTATGGTGTACTCATTCTGTAAGGTGTTTTTGATACTGGGGAAGCTCTTGGTACTAAATCGATAGAGAAATCTTTCTCCCTCTTTGGTGGTAATCCAAGTATTTCTTGGAATACATCTTCAAACTATTGTAGTACCGAAAAATCTTCAAGGCTTGGCCCCTTTTTCTTTTCTGGCTCCTCCACATGGGCTGCATACAATTGACATCCTTTCCAAAAACATCTCTTAAGTTGTAAAGTTGAAATATCACTTATAGAAATGGGTCTTGGAATTCCTTTCACAATGCTCTATTTTCCTTCTACATCAAGACATGTAAATGTCTTGTTATGAAAATCTAGGACAACATGATGCTTGTCCAACCAATCCATTCCAATTATAATATCATAATATTCCAATGGTATAATATTTAGATCATCATTAGCATTCACTTTGTTAAGACTGATGGGACAACCTCTGACCATCTCATTGATCCTTCTTTTGGTTGCAGTGGCTAGCTGATCCAAAATTGTTTTTTCAAGCTTACTTTTCTCCAAATGTAATCTATCCACTATTTTAGGATCAATGTAACAATGACTTCCTCCTAAATCAATTAAAATGGTAACAAGATGATTAATGATCTTACCTTCCACCTCGATCATATTGGATTAGTACTTTATTTGTTGATCTTCTAAGGTTGCATATATTTTTCCCATGTCTTCTACTGTTGTAGCCTCTTGGATATTGTGCATGGTCTTCACTTTGTATTTTCTGTGAGGGAAATCCTTGTACAAGTGATCGTATTTTCATCCCCAACATTGGATTGGTGGTCTCCCCCTTTCTCCCAATGATTCTTCTCTCTTGGATCCATCCTTTACAAGTTGGTCCTGCTGATTTTTATTCAGGCTATTTCTATTGAAAGGAGGTTTGAATCATTTCTTTCTCTGATCAAACTTCTCCTTCTTCTTATCCTTCCAATATTTCTGCAAAGACTCTCTTCTCCTTCTTTTCTCATATAGGTTCTTATCCTTCCTGATGGTCTCAGTCAATGTCTTGGGATCATCATATTGAATCTTCTCTTTATAAAATGAAGGTAGTCCACTCAAAAACCTTTGTATTTTCATATTCTCATATTTTATAGACCCCAAATACTTTAGCAGTCCCAAGAAATTATTTTCATACTCTGCCATGATCATGCTTCCCAGTCTGAGTTCAAATAAATATTTCATTTTCTTTTCATAGAAGTGATATGAAAGGTACTCCTTCTGAAAATATTTCTTGAATTGCTTGCAAGTGATCCTTCTCTCATTTATGTGCTCAACTTTCTTAAGTTGATCCCACTACATAACAACTTTTCCATGTAAATGGTAAGTGGAAATTATGGCTTCTAGGATTGATGAGTAGTTGTGCAATTGAAAATTCCTCTTGAGTCCAAGAAGCCATGCTCCAACATCATCTTTCCTTTCTCATTTACCATCAAAGGATGGTGGCTTAATATTCCTCAACTCTCCTTGCAAACTATCCAGTTCATGTCTTCTTCTTTAGTGCCTAACACAAGACACCTTTGGACTACTTATGGAATCTTCATATGCATAAAATTTCCTTGTTGAGTAAGGAGGTGAGTGATTTCTATGAGTTCTAATAGCACTTTTTGAATAACCAACTCTTTTGTAGCTATCTCTTCTTTCATGGTATCTTCCCCATTCATCTTATCTTGAGTTTGATCCATTATTTGCTTGCCTGTGCAACTGATTTAGGATTTGCATCACTTGAGAATTTATCTAGTTTTGTCCTTTTATCAGCCTCTCATTGTCTTCTTTGTAGCTCTATTATTATATTCTTAGGCTTCTCACAATCTCTATTAATGTTTCTTGTTCCCCTCTGTCTTTGTGTCCATTTGATTATGTCCCTACATTACCAACAATGATATTGTATCCTTTTTATTATTTATCATGATTGAAGGCTCTCTCTCCTTTTTCTATTTCTTGAATATGCATTCTTATCCTGAATTTATATGTGTATACCCCACTAATTCTGCAAAATGTTCAAGCAACCATTTTTGTTACAAATATGCATATCATAAAAAATTGTCAATTAATACTATAGGTCCTTTTTCTGCTCAATTTATACATATTTATTACAGAATTTTCCAAATTCTAATAATTCCAGGTTATTCTCCTCTAAATAAACTTTCCAACGACTATACTCATGCCTCGATTCGATCTTCGAGCTAAAAGTTATGGCTCTCAAAAGTTAACTGGGGGTTAAAATTTACCCTCCACTGTTTGGGTTGTAACTCCCTCATACTAAATTTGTTTGATGAATGGCTTACACCATTAGAAATATCCTTCTGAGATATATTATTTGGGATGAAAAAACCCTGTGTCATAGAAGGACATACATTTTCAAATTTGACTTCTCAAAAATGTCGTTTAGGCCTCTGAAATTGGATCAGTAAATTTTCAATAATTTTAAATAATTTCAGTGATATTTAGATGACTTTTGATGAATCAGATGCTGACATGGAATCCGGAGTCCAATCGACACTTTGGAGTGGTTCCTCATTAGCCTCTGACCACCATGTCCTTTCCTTGTCAGCCCTTACCTTCATTCTTCGTAGGCACACATACTGATGTTTTTATCTTTTGTGATCCCCACAACCCATGGAACTCATTCATTAGGTCACAGGAATGGGTGGGATCCAAATGCACCCATTCACCATGTGCACGTGAAGTTATGTGTCCTTTTTATCATATGTTTGACAATTGGAGGGCATCGACGATGATTTATGGTCCACGTTGCATTACGGCCCCCAAGATTGTGCGGTGGTTAACATAATGGGGAGGGGTCGCAAAACCCAACTAGGGTTTTCGATCAGGATGACGTGTCACAGATTCATGTATTACGGTCCCCCCACCTTGGGTTAGTCTAACCCCACTCGACACCCCCCTCCGCAATTTAGTTCCACAGGTCCGACTCCGGGTTTTGCCAGGTAGGAGGGAGCCCACCACTGTGGCGTTAGGCCACCCGCCACCATGTCACCGTGTACCTACCACCATGGTAGTACACACCAATTTTATTCCACATCATCTTATATGTGGCCCCCAAGTCATGCTAACGTCAGTGGTATGAAAAAATTCCCAATTTTCCCTAATTTTTTTACATTTTGAAAATTTCACAAATTGCCCAAAAATGCCCAAATTTCTAATTTATTTTTGGCCCACCATTAAAAATTGTTATTAAGATTCATATGGCCAATTTCGGGCCTTTTAATAATCCATACGACCCTCACACTTGTAATTCGACCATGAATGTTGAATTCCTCATGAATTCTTATGTGAAAATTGGGGCTTTTCCCAATTTCACCCAACTGCTTCCAATTTTCTCCATGGATGCACTGTAACTTGTAATTCAGACATCTACAGATTCAAATTTGTTCAATTATATATTAAAAGTTGAGTATTTTTAACTCTCGGGCTCAATTCTTCCAAATTAACCATGAAATGTTTCCCAATTCATTGTAATACTTTTGTCAAACAAATTATAGACATACTCTTCCTGACATTATATCAATAATTCACTTGTAGACTCTGCAATTTCATTTTATGAGCTCTATTAATTGGCATATCTAGGCTCAGTGTCTGTAAACCTCACTCTGATACCAATTTGTAACATACCCAACCACCCACAGGCCTAGGCATGCTACGTCAAATTAAACACTTCAAAACTCATTTTGAACTTATGATGACATTTAATTAATAAAGAAGCATAAAAGACTCACACGCAATTATCAAGATTCATACTACATCATAAAAGAAATGGAAAATATGTCATTCACAACAATAATCATAAAGCAAGCATATTGTTAAAATGAATCTTAGATATAATAATTAATATACAATGGAAATAAATACACAAGTAGAGAAACACATAATAAGAGCATTTTTCTTTATTAAAACCAATCACTAACTAGTTGTAGACCAAGGATGTACCATCCAACCATATACATTGTTATTATAAATATCAACAACAGGTCACCCCCGATCCATGGCTATGAATCCACAAGGATGGTTCTAGGGTGTCACTTAGCTTCCCAAACCAGTCAGCATTGAATATTTCACAGGTTTCTCAACACACAAAAATCCAAAGAGCACCAAATTTCTTCTCTCCAGCCTAAAAAACCCAAGAGAATGGACCCCCTTTTTTGCCACATAGTCCCTCGGGTTGTCCACCTCTGTCTAGGGCTCCAATGCATTTGGTCAATAATCTGCATGTTGGGACTCTCAGGACTTGCAATTGTGAATTAAATCTAGTACATGCCAATGCATCTCAAACATGCACGCACAAATTCATGGTTGGAATACACTAGTCATTACTATAGCCAACAAACAATGGCTTCTTTCCCAACAATTCACCCCTCCCCCCCATGTCCCAATCCAAGAACAAGAATGAATGAGGAATGATAATTGAGCAACATTGGATGAAAGAGTGAAAGTGTGAATGGAGAAGAATCCCCAAACAACCCACAACATGGGTTTATATATTTACTTGGAAATCAAGAATCACATGGCCTTCCCCCCAAGAATCTCATGTAACCACTTCTCTCAATTAAAGAAATTATGGGTAAATAAAATATAATAAAAGACGTGGTCCCTTAAGCCCCCTCTCTCGTGGAATCATATCCCCCTGTAACTATTGTCCTTGTTCATCGAGCAACCAATGATGTATTTTATTATTAATAATGATCAAAACATTACATTTCCCCGGCATGTTGTCCTATTTTAATTGTTTGGGCACTCTGACCTTTCATAAATTAACAAAATAAATTATTTAATATGGGGAATAAAAACCGGGGTATTACAACATGGCTCTCCCTTCTCATTATTAAATAGATTTTCTACAATATATATTTAGAAACCCTAAAGATTTGATACAATCAAAACTAACAATTGTCTAACAACTTTCCATAAATAGAAAAAGACCAAATCAACTAATCACCCAACTAACTAATGTATGCATACTCGGTCAACATGAGAGATTATATGTTAACACTCCCCCTTAATCTCAATTGTTACATTCTTCAGCACTAACAATGCCTAAGTGTTGTCTCTGAAATTCAAAAACAATTATTTCCAATGGTTTGGTGAAGATATCTATTGAATGATCTCTAGATCCACAAAATTGAAGAGAAATGTCACCATTGTTAACAAGCTCACGAATGAATTGATAGAGAGTGTCGTTGTGTTTTCTTTTTCGGTGAAACAAATGGTTTTTGGACAATGCAATTGTTGAACTCTTGTCATAGAAAATAGAAGTTGGCTCCTTCTCCACATGTGCAATATCTTTCAAGAGTCTTCGTATCCATACTACACGGCGTGATGTTGTAGTAGTTGCTACATATTATGCTTCTGAAAAAACTATTGAGACAATGGGTTTCTTCGTAGAAGCCCATGAGATCAAATTTGTGCCTAAATGAAAAGAATATTAGGGGGTTCGTTTCCTATCATCAATGCTACCAACAAAGTCATTGTCTATGTATCGTGTAAGTATGTTGTCTTCAGAAGTTGTGTACCACAATACATAATCAGTTGTACCTGCAATATACCTTAAAATTATTTTTCCAACTTTCTAGTGAGAGTCCTTGGGAGACTTTATAAATATGGAAATGAAACTAATTGCATACATAACATCAGGTCTAGTTGTATTACTATACATGAGGATGCCTACAAGCTTGAGTTAGGGACCTAACCCCATACATAGATAGAATAATATATTTTCGATGGAATAAAAGATAACATTAGTTAATAAGGCATAAATATATTGTCCATGTAATAAAGGTCGACATTAATTAGTAATGCCTATTTAATAAATTTGAACAAGTCAATGTAAGAAGACCTAATAGAACCTTTCTCTTCTAGACAGATCTTCCTCTAGAATTTTCTTTAGAAGATAGAATTAGTATAAATAAGAGTAGGAGGCATGAAAAATCTTGTCTTGAGAATTATTGTAATAGAGCTCTGCTCTGTTGGATGTTTCCCCCTCAAAGAGGCAAGTGAACGTTGTTGTCTTTGAATAAAGGTATTATTTTTGGTGTTTCTCTTCTCATATTTTTCTATTCCATTGATATATGTTAAATATTCTTGTTTTTTCATATTATATTACATCTGGTACCTTACAAGTGGTATCAGAGCACTTTCCTTGGCATGAATTGTGGGTTATAATTTTTTTTTTAGGGTAGAGATGTGTTTTTTCGTCTTTAAACTATAGTGATCTATCATTTAACAAATAAATCCATGGTCAGGGAAGTATACACGTAGGAAATACAAGATTTTTTTAAGTTCATATTGTTGGACACCCTTGTAACCCCTGTTGGTACCCCTTCAAGTGGTAGCACATTAGAAAACACATGTATACAGACTTTTTCTTCCAAGTACCTATGGTATATCGGGAGCTCGCCTAGGTATCATGAAACTATCCATAGATCAACCGATCGACCACCTAACTGCTATAGTGCCATCGATAAAAACACTTGCGAAGATACTCTCTAGTACCTGGGTAATCGGGTAGTACGACTAAGGGTATGCTCCAGCCTCCTTAGTTGGTGCCTTGAGATATTGGGCCGAGTACTATTGTTCGACCCCACACATATATCAAAGAGATATTGCACAGGGAAAACCCTTGTCAGTAGGAACCCTGAAAACCCTAACCCTTGAGACAAAAACAAAATAGAAAAGGAACATACAAAATATATTGTTGTGCAACCTTGCCTCTTACATTCTAGTTTTGAAATTACTACACATTTTTTCCTGTTAAGAATTTAGGAATTTCAACACTGCAGTATTATTCAGATTAGAGTATAAGTCTATGGGAATAAAACAAAAATTGGGTCCTTCATGCACCCTTATTTCATTGGATTTGTCTTCTCTCCTTGATCGTTATGATACCCATCATTCTTAACCTTTGTTATACCTCATGAACCCATACCCTTCCTGACACCCTTATTTCACACTTATCCCATTAGCTTCCTCTCGTTTCCATGATCATAGTGGTATATATCACTTATCTACTTTTTTTTTCTGTAGACCCACCTCTCATTCCCTCATGAATCCCACCAACCAAGAAGAAACCAATCATAAAATGAGCACTGACCTTACTTCCCTTCAAGCTAAAGTGCATAATGACATTCTTGTCATTCATGCCAAAATGGACCACATCCAAGAAAAACTCAATAACCAAATTGTTGAAGTCAATTCCACTCTCCAACAATTCATAAACAAATTTCAGGGCCCTTCCTCCTATGAACCACCTCTTTATACTAAAGGTGTTGACTCCAACTAGCCTCCGCACTCTCATTCCAAATCCCTACATCATGGCCCCTATCTTCCCCGAGTCGAGGTGAACAATTTTGATGGATCAGATCCATAATCCTGGGTTACTCAGATGGATTCTCCCTCCATGGAATTATTGATGAGTTGACCAAGCTTTGTTACAACATTCTCTATTTGGATCCATAACAATGTCAATGGTGGTAATAGCGTTGAAATGCACACCAAGGGTATCTTTCTTAGACACAATTTTTTGATGATTTGTATGAATGCTTTAAACAAACACCCACCATTTAGGACATCTGACCAAGTTGAAACATTCTGGCACAGTGGAATATTTTATCGCTTCCTTGATCACTTGGATTTTAGAACGGAGAGCATGATAGATTCCTTATTCTAGGAATGCTTTATTAGTGGAATCAAGGATGAAATCCGAGACTAGGTCATAATGACTCGTCGTAATAGACTTAACCTGAAACAAATAACACAACAAGCAAATATACTCCAAGAATAACAAGAACATTCAATAGAGAGCAGAAATACATTATTGATAGCACCAAGAAATCTGTGTTCACTTGCCTCTTTGAGGGGGAAACCTCCAAAATGAGCAGATCTCTCTTATAATAATACTCAATACAATATCTCTCATACCTCCTGCTCTTATTTATACTTCTACTATGTTCTAAAGAACATTCTAGAGGAAGATCTTTCTAGAAGCAAAAGCTTTTATTAGGTCTTCTTACATTGACTTGTTCAACTTTATTTAATAGGCCTTATTAAATAATGTCATCATGTATTCCATGGAAAATATATCATGCTAAATAATAACCAACTAAGAGGGTTTAGGTTTGAATGCTAACATGCCCTCCCCCTTTGAAATAAGCCTTTTCCTGAAGGCTGAAGTTGTGGAAATTGTTGTAGTATGACAATTGGTTCCCAATTCACATATTTTGGAGACATGTCTTTCCACTTGATCAACACTTCTTTGATAGTTTAGCCATGCAAGTGACGCATGCGCATGTTGAGGATGAATTCTGGTTGTATCCAAATGGATCCTTCTTAATCTAATTCAGGAATGATGGTTTGAACCCTACAATTCTAACCCGCCACTTTCTTCAAACAAGAAACATGGAACACCATATGTATTTTGGAGGTAGTTGGAAGTACCAGTTTGTAGGAAACGTGACGAATACTTTTGAGATTTTGATAGTGGCCACAAAATTTAGGTTCCAACTTGTGGTGGATATGGACTTTGAGCAATGTTTTCATGTAATGTTGGAGTCTGAGAAACACCTTATCACCTTCTTGGAAAGCTCGTTCAAAATGTTGTTGGTCAGCCTATTGCTTCGTACGATTTTGGGCGATGTGGATTTTATCCTTTAGAGTCGTGAGTGTAGACGATTTAAATTGTAGTAACTTATCAATAGCCCAGAACATCAATGTGCCTATAATATAGGAAGTGACTACAGATGCTTGTTGGCCATACACTATTTCATATGGTGTCATTTTGGTTGTTGTATGATTAAAAGTGTTCTACCACCATTATATCAACAGTAACTGTTGCCAAATGGAGCCTTCTTCATATAATTCAGTAATCATGGTTTGAACCCTACAATTATGACCCACGACTTTCTTCAGATAGGAAACATGGAAAACCGGATGTATTTTGGAGGCAGTTGGAAGTACCAGTTTGTAGGCAACGGGACCAATACGTTTCATATTTTTTTAGGGGCCACAAAATTTGGGTGACAACTTGTGGTGGAGATGGGCTTTGCGTAATGTTTTCTTGTAATTTTGGAGTGTTAAAAACACCTTATCACCTTCTTGGAAAACCCATTCAAAATGTTGTTGATAAGCATGTTGCTTTGTACAATTTTGGGCCATGTGGATTTTATCCTTCAGAGTCCTGAGTGTAGATGATCTGACTTGCAATAACTTATCAATAGCTTGGACCATTAATGTCCCTAGAAGATAGGAAGTGATTGTAGGTGGTTTTTGGCCATAAACTATTTCATATGGTGTCATTTTGGTTGTTTTATGATTAAAAGTGTTGAACCAACATTCTACCAAGGGTAACCATTGCACCCATTGATGTTGTTTGTCTGAAGAAAAACAACATAAGTAGGTTTCCAAACATTTATTGATAACTTCCATTTGGCCATCAGTCTAGGGGTGGTATATTGTTCTTATGTTCAATTTTGTGCCCTGTAATTTAAACAATTCTTGCCAAAATGTGGCGATGAAGGTCAGGTCACGATCAAACACAATGGAGGTTGGCATACCATGCAGTTTGAAAATATGATCATTGAAAACTTGTGCTACCATAGCTAGCATAAAAGGGTGTGGTAAGGCACAAAAATGTGCATACTTAGTGATTCATATGGATGTTGGTGGCCTCCCACCTATTCCAACTAGCTCATTTTGGCAGTTTTCCAGTTTGACGGTTTTTTCTTAGTTTTCGGGTCCCTGAAAACTAGGGTCGTTTTGAGGCCCTAAACAACTATTTTATAGCTCGCCATATTTATATTGTACACATAGTCACAGTCTGAAGGAAACATGTGTATACCTCATATAGACCTTTCCAACAGGATATTGTGTGCCTAAAACATAGATAGTATGCAAAAGTTACGACCCCAGGAAGTTGATGTACTAACTTACCCAAACGAGGCCCACATGACTTTTGGCACTTCATCTCCTAGGGTTAGGTTTTTGAATGTCTAGGGTTTTTGACATTCTTTATTATTGTAAAAATTCCTTTAGAGCCTCATTGTAATCATCTTCTTGCGAATGAGCGCAACCATCGCATCTCTTCTCAGAGATAAGCAACCAACATTCTAGAAAGATTGTTTTCTACTGCATTTTACAGTTTCAGCTTATTTCCTTATTGAATAGAAACCAATTTCACTGTATATCTGTTATTCTGTGTTAATCATATTTTGATAATAATCTATATTCATTTTGTTATACTCATAAAATTTGGCTGAGTGGTATCAAAGAAGTCTTCTCCTTGTCGTTCTTAATGCATGTCCCCAAAGAGGTTAGGGCACAAAGAATTGGGTCTCGAGCTAGTTTCTCTTGAGGAAAAAATATCTCACGCCAAAGAGACCTCTCATGGCGGGAGAAAAGAAATTCGACAGGACAAGAGATCCCTTGAAAATGTTGCTCGAGGAATCCCTCACACAACAAAGGAACGAGATGAATAGTTTTGCACAAATCCTTCGGTGGCTACCAACAAGTGACAAATCTTCTTCAAACGGAGGTGATGCCCCCTTAAAGGTACAAATCAACTTTGATATTCCTACATTTGAAGTTCATATAGATGCAGATGTTGTAGACAAATGGTTGAATCTGCTAGAAGGGTATTTCTCTGTCCATAAATTCCCGAAAAGAGAAAAGATTACTTTTGCGCTCCTGAAAGTCGCTCCCCATGTCAAAGATTGGTGGGAAACTTTCCGCGAGAAGAAGGAAATAGAGGAACCCTCATTATTTACATTCATAGTCACCTGGGAGTCCTTTAGGGATGCTATTAAGGAACAATAATACCTTGTTGGAAGTTATGATGACCTGTACACAAAATGGACCACACTGCGATAGGAAAGAGACCAAGCAGTGCCCGAGTTCACAAATATCTTCCATACCTTGCGCACCAAGATAGGTATCAAATATTATGAGAGACATATGGTTCTCAAGTATCACAATGGTCTGCATAGATACATCCAGGCCGAAATGGAGTTTCTTTACATATCATCCTTAGGTGTGACCTACCGATATGCCATCAAAATCGAGCATAAGTTCAAACAAAAGATGTGGAAATTTGGGCCTGGGAACCCCTCACAACAAAATCCAGGAAAGGGTGGCCCGAACCCACAAAATAAAGAACAGATCAAAGATGGAACACCTCATGAAAACTAGTCCAGGCCACAAGAAAAGAAGGAAACTAGAAAGACAAAGAAATATACCAGGAAGTGGTGCGACTTCCATAAGAGCCCCTGGCATAACACTGTTGATTTCCGCTTGAAGAAATCATTGGTGAATGAGGTGAAATCCTCTTAATTAGATGCAGGTTCCGACTATGAGTTAGAACTAGATGGATCATTGATGTAGAACCCAGTGCTACCGTTGCTACCACCAAGCTCTAGCCCGGTGAACCAGACAAGCTAGAGGAAGGAGAGCTCATTTTTCATTCACAGATGTGGGTGAAGGGTACCCCACTGCACTTCATCGTTGATAACGGTAGCTAGAAGAACCTCATCTTAGCAAAGGTTATCATTCGACTTGCCCTGCCAACAATGTCGCACCTCAACCCTACACCATTGGATGGCTCTGCCAAGGAAGCGACATCTGCGTCAACCAACAATGTCACCTGTCATATGACATCAAGCCCTTCAAAGACAAGGTATTGCGTTATTTTTCCCCTATCGAAGTTTGTAATGTTATTTTGGGCCAACCATATTTATGGAAATGCAACGTTGTATATGAGTCTAGGCCTCGCAGTGTTATTATTACTTTGAACAATAAATTGTAGAGAACACCCAATGCAGTCCCACCTAGTGCTATTTCCTTGATCTCTACCAAAAAATGCAGGAAGGTCATCTCTTAGATGGGGAAGTTTGTCTATTCATGATTCTCTCTCAGAATGAGTGAAATATCACAACCACATCCAGGGTCTCTGTGGCTGACCTCTCCACACAACAAAAGTAAGTGGATAAGGTCGTGGAATATTACTCGGATATCTTCTCCTCACCTCCTGGGGTACCTCTGCACTGTTAGGTCAAGAACCCCATTGATCTGACCCCTGACGCACCTCTTCCCAATGGGCTAGTCTACCATTGCTCTCTGTTAGAGAATGAGGAGATCAAGTGGAAGATACAAGAACTTATCCACAGGGGGCACATCCATCCCAACTCATCACCTTGCGGGAGCCCAATCATGTTGGTACAGAAGAAAGATGGAACCTGGCGATTTTGCATTGATTACCATGCCCTGAATAAAATCGCAGTAAAAAATCGGTACTTGATTCCCCGAATCGATGACCTCCTTGATCAGCTCACGGGGGACAAATAATTTAGTAATATTGATCTGAAGTTTGGCTACCACCAAGTCCCGATAGAATAGACAGATGTATGGAAGACCACCTTCAAGTCAAAGGAAGGTCTTTTTGAATGGTTGGTCATGCCCTTTGGTTTGAAAAATGATCCAACCACTTTCATGAGAATGATGGAAGATATCCTACGACCATTCACCAATACTTTTGTACTGGTGTATCTGGATGACATTTTCATTTACAACAAGACTTGTGTAGAGCACTTGCAACATATTCAACAGGTTCTGCACACCCTACGATAACTCAAGCTATACAACAACTTGGAAAAATGATCCTTCGGCATGGACAAGGTCCATTACCTTGGCTACATCGTTGATCAACATGGTTTACATTTGGATCCAACCAAGATCCAAGTCATCCATGACTGGCTAGCCCCAACCACACTCACTAAGCTTTGTATCTCCTTAGGCCTTACCAATTTCTACCACAGGTTCATATTGGGATTCTCCCATATTGCATGGGCCCTCATCCAAGCAACCATGGGTGGTGTTAAGGAGAAATTTGTGTGGGGTCGGTCTCAACAACAAGCGTTCTATGATTTGAAGAATATGTTTTGCTCAACCCCAGTACTTTCACTACCAGGCCTGTAGAATCCCTTTGAGATCGAGACATATGCTTCAGAATATGTTGTGGGCATTGTTTTCACTCATCACGACCACCCTGTGGCCTATCATAGTAAGACAATATCAGATGTTGTTTGTAAGTACCCTACTTATGACAAAGAAATGTACTTCATTGTGCAAGCCTGTCGCCAGTTGAGACATTACATTCTTGGGAAGGAGACATTCATCCACACTGATCATAATCCACTGTAGTTCATGCAGACACAAGGAAAATTGCAGAATGACCACCGTCAGAAGTGGTCCACATACTTGCATCAATTCCACCTCAACATCAAGTATAAAATAGTAAGCACCAATCGTGTCGTTGATTTCCTCAATAGACCTCCAGTCACAGAACTCACCACGGTACTAGACTCTTGCGACCATGAGACCTATGGATGTGTTAAGCCCTAATATTGGCTCATTAGCCCTTAATTGGGGCATATTATATTAGTAATGCTATTTTATTTATGTCGACTTTAGGCCATTAGTTGTAATTATACCTCCTAGTCTCCTATATATACCAAGGAGACATTTTCATTTTGAATCATCTTGTACTTGAA
>SNQJ01S0153706.1:9023-22719 GCA_010110895.2 Picea sitchensis
GGGAAGGGAGGTGCCCCTCATAACAAAGAAATAAACCAACCAACATAATAATAATAATAAAATATTGTTGAAACATGTAAGTGGAAGTTATGCATATGTGTATGTTGGCACATATAGTTGATTGCATTGTGTGAATGCATATTTGAGTCATATTCCATTGAAATTTATATAATAATAGATAATATGTTTGAATTATTGGTATTTATAATTATGTGATCATTTTCTAGTGCTATGGTGGATGTTGCATGAAAGGATGGAATGCATAAGTAGTCGTGTTTTATTGGACTACATTAAATATTTTTTTTGAGAGAATAGAGCTATAGAAAAGGATGTCTTGGATATGGAAGTGAAAGTAAGACATAATGAAGACATGGACTATTGCCTACACAATTGAAAGCTAAGTGTTATGTGGAACATCAAATATTATTCAAAATCTTATTGTTGTAATAATTATTTCAGATATGACTCAGAATATTTGTTTGATTATGTTAAGACACAAGTGGATGGTGAATCTACCTAGTAAGGGAAAGTGGTGACTGATGTAAGCTCGAAATCCGGGGAGGTCATTTTAATGACACTGGAACCACATAATTTCCATAACTTATTCATTTATTAGAGGTTACAAATAGGATTCTTGGCAGTAAGACTCTATGAATTGGTGCTCTTCTTGCATGTAAAATCCTTGGTGACATAGATCACCTAAGGAATTGTCTAGTATAAAAGGGGATGCCTAATCTTGGAAGGATAGTTATTACAAGGAAGAGAAAAGTGGAATGGGTTAAGGAGCATGTGTTAGAAAATAAATTCAAATCTAAAGTCTCACTTGTGGAATATTTATAAAGTAGAAAAATATTCATATAGATCATTATTGGGCTAGAATTGTATACTTATTTTTGTGTTATGAATATGTATATTTCAAATATAAAATTGAAAATTTCCTATGAATGGGATACTTTTTTCATAAAATGGATATAACATGCATGTTTCTATTGATTACTGNTATAGATCATTATTGGGCTAGAATTGTATACTTATTTTTGTGTTATGAATATGTATATTTCAAATATAAAATTGAAAATTTCCTATGAATGGGATACTTTTTTCATAAAATGGATATAACATGCATGTTTCTATTGATTACTGATATAGATACATGGTGATATGTTGAGACCTAGTAGGTTACTCAGGCATTTAAAATACAATGTATATGCATTGCGTACAAGATATCCAACACCTATGCAAGTTTGCAAGGAACAAGATGGTGTTCCAGGTGCAGCTGAGGAATGATGGCATGATCTCATTGTTGAAAATAAAAAAACATAGAGGATGATATTTTTCCAAAGAGGGGAAGTAACATAATACCCTAGTTTTGATCCCCTTCAATTATGAATGTAGATGCAATAATGAGATGGTTGTAATCCAAGACATTGTGAACTATAAGTGTACATTTGATTATAATATGCAAAATCTAAAGGTGGAAAATGAAGAAGGATGAAAATGAGATGGGGGATTGTCATTCCTCAAGTGGGGGGTGTGAAAAAGGGTTTATAGAAGGTTTTAGGGGCTACAGGGGGGAACCATATCTAACAACTTACCCTAAAATCCTTAGACCCTTAGTTATTAATCTTGATTATTAATCCATGTTTATTAGTATTCTAAGCATTGGAGATTAAAGGAGGTACATGGAATTTGGAAATTAAAGGTGAAACATGGGATTATCATAGAAGACATGTGTTGAATGATTCACATGCAAATATATCATATGATTTTATCCATGCAAGGGGGATTAAAATTATTATGTTGTTGGGAATTTTATAGAGAGGCTACCACTTTGAATCATGGTACAACATTGTTGTGGTATGAATTGGTTGAAAAAGTCAAAGGAGGAAAAGGAATTATTCCATGGTAATTGTTGTTCAATTCCATGCAAGTTTATGTTGTTGTGTCACAATAGTTATGGTAACGATTTCATTGTTTCTGTAAGAGAGGCATGTAAGGAATTAGAGCCATAAAGTCTTGTAAATTTGTAGGTGATCGGATTGATGCCTAAGATAGATGGAATTTTTTGCTACAACTAAGAATCTTTGGAGTCCAAATAAATAGATTCATTGGCCAACCTATGCTAGAGAACTCAATGGTAATTGGTATATCCTAAGGGACAACATTACAGAGAAGGGGAACCCATTATTGGTGTGGTGCATGATGATAGTGACCACCCAGGTCAGTTTCCCACAGGTGTAGGGTTATAAGTAAACTCTATTGCAGATCCAAGCTTGAGTTTCTCTCAATTTGGTTATACGGGCACAAAATCCTTTATTAATAGAGTCTAGAATGATTTTTTTGATCCACCCGTCCCTATTTTGACATGAGACCATGGGATAAAACCATGGTTTAATCATCTCCTTTAATTCCCTCGAAACCCCTGGTGATAATCTCCTTTATATTTATAGGACCAAGGCTTATGACCTCATTCTAAGCCCCAAGAACTTTGTTGATACACATTGAATGTTTGTCATATATCTCTTATTCCAATCGATGGTTGGATATAAATGTGTCACAAAATCGTTGAACTTCAATTCACCATTGATGCATTATGATGATCGACGGTGGATCTTCTAGTTCCGTTGAGCCACTCGTTCTGATGGTCATTGATCTATGGTATTCAATGGATGAATGCCACATATAGTGGTCCTAGGACATTGGGACTCCATTCCCTTTTCACCAACTCAAAAATACCTAAGATCACAATCCGTAATGATCTGGACCATTGATCTCACTAGTGCTAAATAGTCACAATGTCTTCCTCTATGATATTATTCAATGATGGATCATCGTTGATCTAGATCCCAAATCTAGTCTAGACCATAGATTCTCCTTTAATTATATTTCAACTCATGACATGGGTCACCACATAACTCTAATTGGTTTTGAACCTTGCTTCCACATGCCATCCCCAGAGTGGAGCTTTGATGTCATCCTGATGGACTTTGGTCTTGATGAGGGTCATCGATCTATAGATAGAATATATAATCTTCATCGTCAATGGTTTTCCACAGAAGCCATATATCGTGGGGCCTAGTCTCGACGTGTCATCTCGTGTGTGGAGTTCCTTATGTCAGCATGAAGTTTGTTGTCGTTGGGACCTCGAAACTTTTCAACCCTCCAACACCTTAGAACCTTCGATGCCTGCATTTTTCCATGATGAGAACCATTGATTTGGATTCGAATTGAATGGTCATGATTCTCCCTTAACTTCCATGTGTCTTTTAACTATTGATACATTGTCATATGTCGATCTGGCTCAGGAATGGATGGCTAGATCTTACTCTCACCACCAGATATCAGGACTTTTCAGAATCCTTCCAAATCTGATCCAATGATCAGGACTTATTTATGGGGTGATCCAACGGTTATAAATTATCCTTCCTTCACAGTATAGTTTTATGTGATTTGGATCGTTGATCCTTATAGTGATCAACGATCAATGAATACTATAGATTCTACTACACACCCAACCTATATTACTTGGATTTGCCTACACATAATCCTACAAAAAATACTTGGTGAGAATCCAATCTGGACTTTGATATCCTACACAGAAAACATAAATAAAAATACTATGCAATCTCCACACTGACACAGATAAATAAAACCATGGGAATTCTTTTAATGAATCTCTATACATAATTTGCATAAGCCCCCCTCACCCTTCTTCTTTGATTTACATTCAATTATCCTCTAATTGGCTTGTTGGCCACACTCGGCCTCTTACACACTCAATTCCCATTTCTTACTCTATCTCTACACACACTCCTTTTTTATTTCCCATAGGCTTACAATTTTAAGCATGGAATTTCAACTTCCAAACCATCAACAAATCCCTACAATTTTGCAACTAACAACCATAATAGCACTCACGTACTTTACAATTTATAAGGATCAAATGGAATCGAATCATTCATACTTAGGATAATCTACCTAAACTCAACTAATTGCTCAATTAATCTCTTACAATTCAAATAGGGGAAAAAACCCTATCCTTCTAGAATCCAACTAAAATATGATCAATTACATTAATTTGAAGTTTTAAGGAACCCACTCCCTTAGTAAATGTAAAGACCCCTAGGTCAATCAACATGTTTGATTTTGGAGGTGAAATGCTCCTGCATCAGACTCCCAAGGTTAAAAAAAATTATGATCTCCTGATCATGTGTTCAATTACTTCATTCCCTTTGATGTGTTGTTGCATGTTGTCTTCATTGCTATCCTCCATCTTTCTGGATCCCAAATCTGATGTTGTTGTTTCTTACTTTCATTATTTTCTTACTTTTGTATTCTTGTCGTCTTCAATTCTCTAGGCCTCCAAATTTTATGTTGCAGTTATCCACTTGCCTTGCTGATGAAAAATTGGACAGTCAATTGTACTATGTCGTCGATTGTCCTTCTTACTTTAGTATACTTTCTTTTAGGCACTTTTACCATCAACATTCACATCTCATCAATCTTGATGTCTAGCTTATCCTCTCGCTGGTACATCCCACTACTTCTTTGTTGAAACTTAGTGTTGCTTCTTGTAGCGTCCCCAACCACCAACAGTCCAGGAAACGTCACTATAGGACGTCTCTCTTAGCCCTGATACCATTTCGTGACATCCCTGGCCCTAAACCAACAGGTGGAACCTTTATTCTCTAATACCATTTTTATGAATTTATATGCATGCACATCTAACGCAATTAACAGTTATAGCATTTTGTTCATGCTACTTATTCATGCAGAAACAACATTAAAACATTATGACACTATATTCATACAGATGACATATTCTAACCATACACAGATTAATCCTACACATACATAATATATGATATATCTAGGCATTACTCATCAAGTTATAAAACATGTACAATTACACCACATACAATCAATAGAGATTTGGTACTTATATTTATATAGATGACCACGAACTACATGTAGACCTTCCATGAACCTCCTAGCCTTAGACCACACTACTCATCATGCTCAACAGTGGGTCACCCCCGAGATGGGACTAAACTCCACCCAAGGAAAAGGAATCCTAGACCTAGGCTGAGGCTGTGGGAACTGCACTGTGCAACTGGAAGGATTCTCTCCAAGGAGCCTACTTATGCCCACTGCTCTTAGACTCTCATTCCCGACATGCATGTCCCACCTTGGGAATATGGACCTTCATTGTTCCACCATCCATTGGCTACCCCACTTCCCTTCCATGGCTTCAGCAACAGGTCAGATCAGAAATTGTCAGAGCTCCATAGTTGGTACTGGACTCCCTCCAGGAGAAATCACTTCCCAGCAAACTCTCTCACCTAGAGAGAGTTTCTCATAGGCCTTACAACCTGCTTCTTCCACTAAGGTCCTGACAACCCGCCTCTTCAGTCCACAACCACCAAAATCAGGTAAGGTAAGGGGACGACTCAACCATTTATAGAGGTTCACAAAGGTGGAAATGACTCTAGCTGCATGCTTGTTCAGTGCATGTGTGAACTGCATAAGGGATGTCCAATTTGCTAAGGATGAACTCATGGGAAAATAAATGACCATACTGGTCAAGATGTTGAGAGCGAGCAAAGAAAATGGTGAAAATCGTCAGCTTGCAGAATCGTGAGAGAGAACTCCTTGGGAAGGTGGCTAGAATGGTTTTTGAACCCCCCAACAAAGGTGGAACTTCCCACATAAATATACATGCATCATGGGTGACACTTGGCTCTCCAGGAGAACTCTCCTCTCCACTTGGAGTTTTTCCTCTCCTCAAAGGAACTTAGGATTACTGGGTTTATTTTCCCAACTTTAGTACTTTTCAGGAATACATTATAATATTCCCTTGGGTTAAGCCCTCAAGATTAGCCCCTCTTTCCTAGCCTCTCAGCCCCATTCCTTTCCCTACCTAGTGGAGCTTAGTCCCCCGTAACTCTTTCTTTGTGGTCAGTCTACATGCAACAATGTATTTTATTAATAATCTGCATAATTACATATACAAAAATCAGGCCCATTGACCTTAGCATCTAATCTCTTCATCCTAATAAACACATAATCCTACCATCTTATAATTACTTGGCTCACCATCCTACAAACATCATTAAATTTCACAAGGGCTCGGTATTGGGGTATTACAATCCCCTCCCCTTATTTTTGCAATGTCCTCAGTGCAACTCATTTACATAATATCAGTGAGATTTTCAAAATCTTCAAAAAGATATGGGTACTCTGCCCGCATAGCATCTTCATGCTCCCATGTTGTGTCCTCGGGACCATACCAGGTCCACTGAACTTTTACAAGCCCTATGGCTCAATTTTGGAGTTGCTTTCTTTTCCAATCCAGTATACGCATCGAATGCACCTGGAAAGCGCTTTCCTGTTCCACCTAAATCACATTCCAATCAATAACATGATTAGCATTAGGTGCATACTTCTTAAGCAATGACACATAAAATACATTATGCATAGACATGCATGCAGGAAATGCAAGCCTATATGTTGTTGGACCAATCCTCTCTAGGATTTCAAATGGCCCACAATATCGAGTTGCCAACTTTGAACAATTTCCCAACTTCGGGGAGCTTCTGTTGGCCTTGACTCTTAGGAATACATGATCCCCTACTTTAAATTTCTTATGAGTTATGTTCTTATCAGTATAAATTTCCTGCTTGTCTTGGGAAGCCTTCAAATTCTGCTTAATCTTCAGCATTTATTCTTCTATTTCCTTGAGAAACTCTAGCCCAACCATTTCCCTATCATCCGGGTTATCCCAACTTACTGGGGTGTTGCACTTTCTACCATAAAGTGCTTCAAACAAGCTCATCTTTAGTGATGCTTGATACCCATTGTTGTAGGAAAATTCTACCAAGTGTATATAATCTTGCCATTTAGATGGTTTTTCCATCACATATCTTCTATCACTTGGTTCACCCTCTCTATCTGCCCATCAGACTCAAGATGATAAGCAGTGTTGAAGTTCAAATTTGTTCTGAACCCTTTGAATAACCCCTTCCAGAACTTTGATGTAAACTTTGGGTCTCTGTCAGACACAATTGTCTTGGGTATGCCATGCAAGCATGCTACTTCCCTCATATAAATGTCAGCAACGTTAGTTTCCTTATGAGTAGTCTTCATGGGAACGAAATGGGCAGCTTCAGTAAGATTTTCCACCACCACCATGATTGTATCATGATGCTTGTTCGTTCTAGGAAACCCCGTAATGAAATCCATTGTTACAACTTCCAATTTCCACTCAATAATGGGTAATGGATGCAGTAAACTAGTTGGGTTTCTATGCTCATCCTTGACCCTTTGACATTCCAATCATTTATCAATAAAATCAGCAATCTCCCTCTTCATGTCTAGCCAATAATATTGGCTTTTGACTGCTGAAATTGTTTTATGATATCCTTGGTGTCCTGCATAAGGCACATTGTGCATTTCTTTTAAAATCGCACTCCTCAATTCAGAAGAGTTGGGTACATAGACTCTATTTCTGTATAGAAGGATTCCATCAAATCCCAATTCATAATCCTCAACCTTCTGATGCATTTTACCTTGTTGCAATTTTGTTACCAATTCCATGTACTACAAATCTACTTTTGCAGCTTCAGAAAATATTCCTTTGAGATTTGTCTGATACATGCTAATGGTTGTAGCATGCAGTTCATGCACTCTCTTGTTGAGTGCGTCAGCCACTTTGCTCTCCTTTCTTTTGATATTCTTGATATCAAAGTCATACTCATAGAGGAATTCCAACCATTTACTATGTCTAGTATTCAAAGAAGGTTGATCAAACAAATATTTTAGACCGTTATGGTTTGTCCTTAGCTCAAACTTCTTTCCCATGAGGTAGTACCTCCACTTCTTCAAAGCATGCACTATGGTTTCCAATTCCAAATCATGAGTGGCATAGATCCTTTCATGCTCTTTCAACTTCCTTGATTCATAACATACAACAAACCCATTTTGACTGAGGACTCCACCCAATCCTTCTTTACATGCATATGTGCATACAATGACGTCTTCATTCGGATATATGATCTTTAGAATTGGAGCACTAGTTAGCAGTTGCTTCAATTGCTAGAAACTCTTTTCACATTCTTCTGTCCATTGAAACTTCTTCCCCTTCCTTTGCAAGGAAGTGATGGGGTGATCTATTCTTGAAAAGTCTGTAATGAACCTTTTGTAGTATCCAGCTAGACCCATGAAGGATATGACTTATGTCACATTCTTAGGTAGGTGTTTTCCACCCTTTAATGGCTTCAATATTTTTAGGGTCCACTGCTATCCCTTCTTCAGATATGATATGCCCCAAATAGTGAATTTTGTTTTGATAAAATGAGCACTTGCTCAATTTTGCATACAGTTGATGTTATCTTATCACTTGTAGCACCATCCTCAAATGATGCTCATGCTCTTATTCCGAATTGGAATATACAAGAATGTCATCCAGAAAAACAATGACAAACTTGTCTAAATATTCTCAGAAAACCCCATTCATTAAGCACATGAAAACAGTTGGTGTATTTGATAACCCAAATGGCACCACTATGAACTCATAATGACCATAACTTGTCCTAAAGGTAGTCTTGTTGATATCTTCCTCTTTAATCCTTACCTAATGGTATCCTGACCTGAGATCTATCTTGGAAAATATATTTTCATCCTTCAATTGATCAAAGAGATCATCAATCCTTGGTAGAGGATACTTGTTCTTTATAGTTACTTTGTTCAATTGTCTGAAGTCGATGCACAATATCAATGTCCCATATTTCTTCTTCAAGAACAAGACTAGGGCACCCCAAGGTGACACACTTGGGCGTATATACCCCTTCTTCAGAATTTCTTCAAGTTGCATTTGCAATTCCTTCAGCTCTGGTGTACTCATTATGTAAGGAGTCTTTGATATCAAAGCTTCTCCAGGCATCAAATTAATAGAGAAAGCAATATCTCTCTTTGGAGGTAGTCCTGGTACCTCCTTAAATACATCCTCAAAATATTCCAGGACTGCATGATCCTCCAAATTTGGCACCTTATCCTTATATGCTTCCTCCATATGGGATGAAAATATTTGGCAGCCCTTCCTATAACACTTCTTCAACTGCATTGCTGAGATTTCTCGGACAGTAACTGCCCTGGGAATTCTTGGATTGTTTTTTGATTTCCTTCCTTATCCAATCAAGTGAATGCCTTGTTATGGAAGTCTAATATGGCATGTTGTTGGTCCAACCAATCTATACCAATTAGGAAATCATATGATCCTAAAGGAAAGATGTTCAAATCTTCCCGTGTGCTCAGTCCATTCATGTCCATAATACATGACTTAACTATCTCAACAACTTTCCTCTTGGCTCATGTAGCCAACTATACCAGCCAAGATTTCCCATTCTTTCTTCTTGGCAAAAGAAATCTTTCCACTACCTTAGGGTCTATATATCTATGACTAGCCCCCAAATTAATTAAAATGGTAAAGGCATGGTTATTGATCATACCTTCAACTTCAATCATGTGTGATTGAAACTCGGCTTGCTTGTTGTCCAGGGATGCATAGATCCTTGGTACTCTTCTTCCCATGTCCTCCACTGCTTCTTCTTGTTGTACATTGTGGACAACTCTCACTTTGTCACTTTTTTTAGGGAAATCCCTATACTTGTGGTCTCCTTTACAGCCCCAACATTGAATGCGTGCTTGCCTTGACCTTTTCCCTCCTACCTTAGTTATTTTATGCTCTCTAAAAGATGGTTGTCTTTGAGGACTGTTTCTAAAAAATGGAGGCTTGTTTCCCTTCTGCCTCTGTTCCTTCTTGAACTTATTTTTGTCCTCCCAAGCCTCTTGTAAAGTAGGCTTTCCTTTTTGTTGATCATATAATCATTTTTCTCTCCTTATCATTTCTTCCAGAGTCTAGGGTTCATCATATTGGATTTTATCACTGATGAAAGATGGAATCCCACTCAGGTACCTCTAAATCTTCATTGTCTCATCCTTGATGAAGGAGACATACTTCAATATCTCTAAGAATCTCCTTTCATATTCATCAATATCCATGTTGCCTAGTTTAATTTCAAAGAACTCTTTCATCTTTCTGTCATAATACCTCTTTGTCAGGTATTTCTTCTCCAAATGCCTCTTGAAATACTTCCAAGTCACATTTTTCTCCCTAAGATGTTGTACTTTCACCAGTTGATCCCACCACATGGATGTTTTTCGTTTAAGTTAGTAGATGGAAATTATTCCTTCTACATCAGAAGAAGAGTTATGCAATTGGAAGTACTTCATCATGCCTAGCAGCCATGTCTCTGCATCTCCATCCTTCTTGTTCTCACCATCAAATATAGGAGGTTTAATTTTGTTCATTTCCCCTCATAGCTCATCCACCCCGGACCTCTTATGCTTCCCAATAGGGGATGGACTTGAGTTGTTGTGTGTTCTCTTATTGGAATGCCTCGGGGAGTGTTGGTGATGTCTGCTATCACTTTGTGTTCTTCTATGACTCCCTGATTTTCTTGAGCCACTGTCCTTATCCAATTTCTTTTCTATTCTTTCTAGGCTCTACATCAACTTTATGTTGAATTCCCCATGTTTCTCCCTGGATTTCATGAGCTTTTTTTTATCTACAAGGTGAGTCTGGACATATTTCTGCAACTTTTCAATGATTTTCATCATGTTTCCTTCTTTATCTATCTCTTATTCATGCCCATTGGAGTTCTATCCTTCAACTCCTAAATGGGCATTCATTCCTCTAAATTCATTTTCCGAACTGTAAGCACCATGTTCCTTCCCCATTTCTCTACACTATGCGGCAATTTGGTTTGGTTCTGACAATCGTTAACTTTGCAAAATGTGCAGTCAACCGAATTTTGTCAAGCTATTAGACTTTAATAATTTCCCAGAACAAATCAATCTGATTCAACAAAAACAATATCAGATTCCATTTTCTATAGGTCTTGGTCGATCAAGAACCCCTCGGGCTTCAATCTCTAAGCCCAGTTCTGTTCTGCAACAAATTTCGGGTGCTATCCCCTTTTCTTCAGTCCTTGGTTCACATGTGACCATGGTTATGACCTAGTGCTTATGATTTGGGCTCTTATTCAAAGCTCTGAAACTTCAGGCTCCGAGCTTTGAAGGATTTCACCTTTGCACATCCCAAAACTCTCGAACCGTGAGTCTCTACATACTTCCATGTCACCCAATAATGTCATCGCGTCACTTTTCTTCGGCGTTACGGAACTCCAGGGGTTTCTTCCTCCCATTCCATCACGAGCCATTTCTTCCAGAGTGTCAAGTCTCTGAACTTCATGATCTAGCGCCACGTATCCACTAGGGCCCACGGTTTTCATGCTTGAACTAATAAATGTTGAAAAACGTCACATCAAAATTTATACTTTTTCAAATTACAGGGACATGGCTTAGCGGTTTTGGAATAACCCATTGATTGTTCCGCAATTGTCCCCACCCTCACATGTACCCCTTCTGGGAAATTGTGGTTTGGATTGTGGGACTGCCTTGTAGAATTATCTATCGCACAACTTCAATCTCCGCAATGTCGCCCGTCCATCGATCTTAATAGATCATGACCAAAGTTAATGCAGACTCGATCCAGCTAACTTCTTCGCCAAGTTTAGCTACCTTGTGCCACCATCAGAAGCGCAACTTAGTAGGACACACGAATCTGACACGTGGTCCAATCAGGCGGGTGACTTATGTCACATTCTAACTGCATTTCTATCGTACAAAGGTTCTTAACTCACTGACATGTGGAACACATCCCATGTGGAACAAATCCCATGTGTCCACGTCATCCCTAGTAACGTCAGCAGGCCACGTCACTTCAGGACTTCAGGCTTCGAGAGATTTCACCTTAGCATACCTCATTTCTCCCAAATGCCTAATTCTTGAGATTTCTTACCTTCCGCTCTTGGCTTATTCCTACGATTCTGATCCATCCTTGGTCAAATACAATGGTAAACACTCCCCCCCCCCCCAGATATATGGTGTAGATCCTCTTTGGTACTTTGAAACTTCGGGCTTCGACCCTTTTCTGCTCTATCACACATAAACTTCATCGAAGTCGTGAAGTTTGAAGTACTTAGGGGTTAATCCTCATGCACCTTTCTCCAGATATGGTGGTCATGACTTAATCTTCGCTTGATCTAATGGCTTATCTTTCTCTCGCCCAGATCTAACGGCCCAACACCACGAATGTTGTGATTTCTTTCTCTATGGCAATTTCTTAAACTTGTTACACCTCCTGTGTTTCTAAACACAATCCAAGTATTCTTTCAACGCCCTTCTCGCACTTTGTACCTCAAAATTCTCTGGACTTTCTTTGTTGAATTTCTCGTCTGTGGCCCATCCAAGTTCTAGGTAGAAAACATGGGCTCTGAACTTGGGTTTTGTTCATTTCGACAATAATTGTTTTCCAAAACATTTCCTTGATCTTCCACTAACATGGCCCATCCAGGCTCAGTGTTGAAACCATGGCTTTGGTACCATTTTGTAATGTCCTCAGCCACCAACAGGTCAGTCAACGTTACTACAGGGCGTCTCTCTTAGCTCTAATACCATTTGGTGACATCCCCAGCCCTAAACCAACAGGCCAGGCCATGCCACCGAATAACCTTTATGCTCTGATACCATTTTTATGAATTTATATGCATGCATATCTAATGCAAATAACAGTTACATCATTTGTTTCATGCTACTTATTCATGCAGAAACAACATTAAAACATTCTGACACTATATGCATATAAACGACATATTCTAACCATACATAGATTAATGTGGAATTAACAGTAAGCGTACACATATAGCATATATGATATATCTAGGCATTACTCATCAAGTTATAAAACATGTACAATTACACCACATACAATCAACAGAGATTTGGTACTTATATTTCAATAGGTGACCACCAACTATGTGCAGACCTTCCACAAACCTCCCAGCCTTAGACCATGCTGCTCATCACGCTCAGTAGTGGGTCACCCCTGAGCTAGGACTAAACTCCACCCAGGGCAAAGGAATCCTAGACCTAGGCTGAGGCTATGAGAATTGCATTGTGCAACTAGAAGGATTCTCTCCAAGGAGACTACTTATGCCCACTGCTCACGAACTCTTATTCCCCACATGCATGTCCCTCCTCGGGAATATGCACCTTCAATGTTCCACCGTCCATCGACTACTCCACTTCCCTTCCATGGCTTCAGCAACAGGTCGGATCAGAAATTCTCAGAGCTCCATAGTTGGTACTGGACTCCCTCCAGGACAAATCACTTCCAAGCAAACTCTCTCACCTGGAGAGAGTTTCTCACAAGCCTGACAACCTGCTTCTTCCACCATGGGCCTGACAACCCGCCTCTTCATTTCATAACCACCAAAATCGGGTAATTCAAGGGGACGAATCAACCATTTACAAAGGTTCACAAAGGTGGAAATTACTCTAGTTCTATACTTGTTCAGTGCGTGCGTGAACTACACAATGGATGGCTAGCATGTTGAGGATGAACTCGTGGGAAACTAAATGGCCAAACTGGTCAGAATGTTGAGAGCGAGCAAGGAGAATGGTGAGAATTGTCAGCTTGCAAAATCATGAGAGAGTTGTAATCGTGAGAGAGAAATCCTCAGGAAGGTGGCCAGAATGGTTTGTGAACCCCCCAACAAAGGTGGAACTTCCCACA
>SNQJ01S0153708.1:0-22468 GCA_010110895.2 Picea sitchensis
CTATCTCGATTCTAGATGAGCTCGCCATTCCTCTTTCTATACTCGAATCTCCACTGCAAAAGCTCCCACTAAACCCAGGTTTATCACAGACCTAAGATAAACTTTATCTATCAAGACCGAGCCAAACCCGCAACAACAAAGGCGTCCCTCTGAAGCCAAAAAATGAGCTCTAATACCACATGTAAGTTTTAAACCTGTGAATTAAAGAAATGCATATAAATTCTTAAGCAAAACAAAAATTAACCAATGTCTCATCCACATAGTACACAGAGATTTATACTGGAAACCCTCAACCGGGAAAAACTTCCTTATATTCATTATATCGAATTTCACCATTCACCATACAATATATACAATGTTTTTAGGTATTCCGTAGATACCAAAACCCTAATCCCTTAATTCGGGATTAATTTACAAAACTGTTAAAAATAGCAAAAACCACCCAAATTTTTTTTTCAGGCCGCTGCCCCGAGATACCACCCGTTGCCGAACATTGCGCATAACCAGGGGGGGCATACCTGCCCCCCCTAGGACCCCCCTAGGAAAGCGCCCGACGCACACGACACAAAGAGCACTACTAGAGGGATCGTCAGACACAATTATCATATCTGACGCACCCACACATGTAAAGAATATAACACATACCCAACAAAAATATGATTTTTGAAAAAATATAAAGCTATTTTTTCATTAACTGAGTTCAAAAGTATAGAGAAGACAAAAAAACACACATCTTAAAAAAAAAAAACCAAAGCTAACATTGTATGTGAAATTTATGGTCGTTTAATGATGAGCAATGAAGTCTTGCCAACAAATCCCCACAACTTGATGATGTGGGACTCCAATGATGTGGAAATGTCATGGTATTGCACTCTTCAAGTATGACATGTGGATGTATGATGTGGAAATATTCTATCTATCAAAAGGTGGTTGGTCCATGTAGTATTGATGTGGCAAGGTTCCTCCGTTTATATGTTGTATTCCAATCCTTTGTTTTAAAAAAATTCTCCACGTGAATAGGAGTTATTTTCCTCATGGTGGGTCCCATAAAAAGGATCACGTTGGCTCCTATTGTGTGAAGGGTGGATCCAAGAGAGAAGGGTTGCGTAAGGTGTAAGGGTGATAGTTAAGAGGGTAGTGATACTAAGGCAAAAGGGATGTAACATGAACATATATCTAGCCGAAGTAATCTTGGCTAGGGTTGGTAGGGAGTGGTACCAACAAAGAAAAAGGGATTGACAGTCAAAGTACAAAGGTTGAGGCTAGAAAAGAGGGTGTATCTAGGAAGCAGAGAGTTCCTTAATGAAAAGGGTGCTCAAGAAAGAATAGAATGCACTAGAAAGTATAGAGTTCAACAAATATGCAAACACCATAAAGAAAGGTGCTTTAAGGAAACAATGTCTCTTGGGAAAAAGAGAGGGTCCAAAAATCCCAAAGAATTTAGAATAGAGGTTTTGAAAGGTTGAAACTACAATAAGAGAATGGAGGACTAACCAAAACCACAAAGAACACCATCGAAAACACCAAAACTTTCCAAAAAACCAAGAACATGTGTTGGAAATTTATTAAATAAAAACTTTAGTAAAGCAAAGTTCTTCTACCGTTCAAATTACAAGGTTGAGGATGAGTGAAGTCTACAAATTTGGAGCAATTGGAACATGTTTTTGATGAAACAACTAATTTGACTGCTCGAAATAGCTTAAAAACTCACCAAAATATGTGGATATCAAAAGTACCTATGTATTTCGTTTGCAAAAGTTGAGTATTAATCTCATTCTTACATTGAAGTTCACTATAACACTATTCTAAAATCATGTTTGAAATTGTTCATGGTCACATGATCATGGTGAAGAAGAAAACTAAAAAAAGACACAAAATATTACGTGGTAAAACCTTGGAAAGGAAACATCCATGGATCAAAGGAAAATCTTAGTTATGTTCTCATCTCAATCATCATGATACAATGAGGACCAAGTTCAATTAATAGAGCAATCAAATTAATGCTAATTGGTTACACATTTGCAGTTCACTAAGCCACCTAGTTAGATTCTCTAAGTTAATATTACTAACAACTTGGGATCATGACAATGCATGATAAGGTCAAGATAGGTTGAATTAAGTGTATCAACATTATCTCAACAATTACAAAACTTAATTATGATGATCCCAATGCTGATTGTTGATGATCACAAGGTGCATAACTACATTATTTACATGCACAATCAATTATTAGTGTGCAAAAATAATTATGCACCAACACCTAATATATGTGGTAATCATCAACAAGGCTATGGTGTTTTATACATCTATATAGATCAAGTCCCTAAATGTATCTTTTAATTTCAATGAATTTAGAAGGAAGAACAATATGTCCCTCATTTTCTCAAACAAGTCATGCACCTAAACATACTAGATTTTGGCTCCATTGAAATTTAGTTGTCTAGTGAGGGTAATTACCCTCAAGAAACCATGGGTAAATTTAAGTTTCTTCATGATTTAGTATAAAACACATGCAAATCAACGTGTATCAATCTATTAGCTCGATGTGACCCAAATACATATGTTGAGCTAGAGATACATGTATGATGTTTACTTATGGTATAAGAAAAATAACATCTCTCTTTTTTGAAAAACCTTTAATTGGGATAAAAAAACAAAATGAATATTCTTCTAGATAATGATTCTACTTGGGATCAATATGGTTTGTTTGGGGAAAAATGAACTAAAGTCCTTAGAGTGACTTGATGGATGAAGATTTACGATCAAAATATCACCTTAGATATCAAAATTGGTGTAGCGAAATGGCCTAGGATATTGTGTGAATATGGATAAGCATACCAAAGAGAGAAAGCTAAAAAATATTATAGGATGTCTCAATGGATTTGAGTGATCTATTTCCTCACACAAAACTACTCAAAATTAAATAATGGGTCTTCTTTTATGTTTACTTTAATATCAATTTAAAAATATTAAAGTGTGTGGTTTAGTGACAGGTAATGAGAGATAAAACACAATGATTTTTTTTTGGGAAATTGGAAAAAATAAGAGATTCTTACCTTTAATTCAAAGGAGATCCAAAAATGTTTATCTCGTGCATGTTATCTAAGTTTAAAATTGGACATAGTTTTGAATATTTCCCTATCATACCACACCATCAAGCCCACTTCCCAAGGAAGGGCATAACAAACATTACATGTTGCAATTTGATGAAATCTAGCTCGAGATTTAGTAGAAACATTACCCTGCCATGGTTAATAGGTACGATGGAGTGGTGTAATAAAAAAATATTGGAAATCATAAACACCCCATCCTAAAAAAATGTTTTTTCAACCATGTATCTAGTTAACTCATTCAACAAAGTATCACACATAAATGAAATTTCATGAGAGAAACATAATTATTTTTTTCATGTAGACTATACAAGCATGAAGTCGAACATAGTGAGACACTATTTGATTAGTGGTCATTGTTGTATATCATTAACAAACATGAGACAACCCACTGATAATGATAATGGGATTCAAAGTAGCTAGTACATTCTAGCAAGTGTGAATGAATGAGATGACATTGAACACTTGAATAATATATTGATCAGGGGACATTGATGTATTCCCACTATCAATAGTGAGGGAACATGCCACTGATGAATGTAAACCCCAAGGTACTAAAAGGACTCTAGATCATGATCCCAGGGAAAATGAGCTAAAATCGATGGGAAGAGATCCACTTGAAGGAGGGCATTAAGACATCCCCCATCATCCAACACGAGGAATAAAAGAAGGCCAAATATTTTGAAGGACTCAGATGAAAGATTAGACAGACACACAACTGAGTATGTCTCTTTCACGCACTAAATGGAATAAGGAATGGAAGAGACCCTCTAAGCAATGACTGTTAATGAAAACCATAGACATAGGTGAAGAATTCCACCACTGAGGAAAATGGAGCCCAAGGCATGAATCCCAAAGTGTGAATAAGGTCTTGACACTGAACACATGGGAAACCTCTCAATCAATGACCAATGATGGAATGTCATTTGTTGAGTGAAAGGTAACCTATCAATGATGTAAATAGGCCCAAGGTGCTACTCTATGTCAAACTCTCATAGCAATGTGTCGGAGTTGATAAGAGCTGACCTGCCATCAGAAAGTCAATGAGGAACTTCCATACTGGCACGAGTATAAGACAAATATTCTTGTTGATTTTGAGAAGTACTTGACAATGGGAAGGTTGACATGAAAATTCAAGAGTTATGAGGAGTGGTCGACACAAGCTAAACCTTCCCTTGAATAAAAGCACAATACAAAAGTGACTTGGGTAGCATAGACTTAACAATGAACAATGACATAAGTCCGTGACATAGGAGGCATCAACAAACTCTCCATAGTGACTGGAAGGATAACCAGTTGGAGGAGTAAAGACTCAAAGAATATGGTTCAATGTCCTAGGGCCATACTGAACCCAATCTGTTGAGATGAAGACTTAAATCTTAGTGATTTGTTCAAGGGCGACATGATTGCTGCCAAACATACAGAGAATTTGACTATTTCCCATCCTCTTTTTTTATATTTAATTTTTTTTTGTCTTTTACATGTTATGAAATCCTAAAAAAGAATAAAAGAATGCTATTATACAATAGAGGAAACGAGTGTCGCGGACAAGCAAAACTAGTTCCATGTGCAGGGAACATACCTATGCTCAATGCAAGAAATACATGTAGGATATGGACACTCAGGGGAATGTTTCCTCCAGGGATACAAGTGTCAAGTCACAATGACAATTAATGCAAAGGTTGACAACTAAGAGAATGCACAATCAACCGACTAAACAACAACAAGTTGAAGCTGACATTAGGATCAAAAGAACAAGTGAGAAAATGCAATGTTGTATCACAACTCGACACAAAAAAATGGGAGCTCCCATGAGGTATTAGCCATAATAAGAATGAGAAGAAGTGATGAGGCCTCAACACAAAGTCATGGTGGGACTAAATAGGGCTCCCGAGCCTATATAAAACTTCAACATGGGTGCCAAAATGGCTAGCAAGGTACTATCTAGGGAGCCCATGAAAAAGGAAGGATTTACAACAGGCAAGATGACACTTGTAATCAACTGGGAAGGTTTGTGTCGCAAGTAAGTGGGATCGACTCCGAGGAAAAAATAAAAATGACACTGATTATGAAAAGTGTAGGGAAAAAAATGACCTGTCCTATATGCTAGTAATAAAAAACATTACCTATTGAAGAGTCAAATACAAACTAAAATGCTAACAAAAAGGTAAAAAGACGCCACTTTAAAACATCCGATTTGAAAAACTGCACCACTAAATTTCATCCATGGTTTGAATGTCAATCCATTAGGTATAATAAAATGATAAGAGCTCCAAACAATATCAAAGTGGGTTAAAAATGTTTAAATAGTAAAAATGAAACTTTTTACCATATCATTTGAAATTTTTAACCAAATAGTGATTTGGAGTGGAAAAACCTTGAACTTCATCGCATTATTGCGAGAGCTATGCCCAACGAAAATACATGCTATCTAGACTAGGCAAAAATCTCACGATTCTCTTCATTTTTGACCATTTACTTTTTTGATTTGAGAAAAATTTGATTAGTTTCATTAACTTTTAAGAAAGAAAGGGCATATACGCGCCCCACTTTGGCATGGGGAGCGTGTACTAGGCCATATACACACCCCACTTTGGCACGGGGAGCGTGTACTAGGCCATATACGCACCCCACTTTGGCACGGGGAGAATATACTAGGCCCTATACACACCTTTTACTTCATTAGGATGCATATATATGCACCAGTTTGCACATTAGAGTGCGTATGAAGTCGTCCCAAAGAAAAAATGCGTATGATACCGAAAAGGTGGGTACTCAGATCTCGATAAGGAGCATTGAAATATTGAACTTAAAGATGATCCTTTGTACCATCATACATATTGTAGGGTCAGAATATTTACACCAATAATCATGCTCGCATATGTTCTACGTGGTAGAGTTCTTGCAACCTACAATGTTCGACTGGAGGTCCTCATTGTTGATGTCAATGAAGACTCAACTTAGCAAATATAAGCTAAGTAGGATGACGAACTTTGGCTATGGAAGTATCTTATGCAGTTTTTTCGAGAGAGAGTGCTAACCATAAGTTCGTGGGTATATGTATGTCCAAGGAGAATTTGAGAATCGATGATCGCTCGTTGGACATAGTTAATGCAAATATTGGGGTGTGGGTGAGTCCCTAGCCCATATGGTGATCATTTATTTGATTGGTGGTCATGAAATATTATCACGATTGATGATTATCCTTGTGAAGGGATACAATTTAACAGAGACCCAAACATGACAGTACCCCCGACGTCGCATTGGGAGAGACACTTAAAAACTTTTAAGTTTTAAAGTTATGTAATTTTTATGTGTTTTCATTTAAGAACTCAAGAGGCAAACCAAAAATAAATATTTTTGGCATGGACTATGGATTTAACAAATATTTTGAATGTGTAGATGTTGGACTGTCACGACTGGTGGGGTACCCCCGATATAGACGTAGACGATGAGGTGAAGACCATCTCGGAGGGATACAAAAAGAGTTTTATAACATGTCTAGAGGAGCCTTGATGGACTCACTTGCAAAGTACCGATTATACAAATTGAAGACCTATTGGAGTGGATGCAATAATAGGTGGCCGAGTTACCACAAATTTGGGTCTGACTCTTCTGGCATCTAGCAAACACTGCAGCGTGTTATCATGAGGCACATGTAGGGGTAGGGCCCTTGACTTAAACATTGTGGATTATATAGTGTCGGCCATATATCTGTATATTTGGGGCTAGAGGCCCAATTTTGTAAATACAGTCTACATTTTTGTACTTGATGGATATTTAAATAATATATAGATATTTTACATTGGCTTTTACTTATATGAATATTATGTGCAATAAGTTGCTTTATATAGATGAATGCTTCCGATTTATGAATGAAATAAAGCCAATCTAACACATAATTAACAAGTGTGTTAGTGACGAGATTATGAATCCTAAGAATGTGCACGTAAGTTATAAAATCAAAGGAACATTCTAGAAGACATACTCGCAGGAATATTTTCAGAAGAGTAGGGTCACGAACTTGATACTCTCCATTTAACTGTGACACAACCAATTGGGAATCCAAGTGAACCACAAGGGATTGAATTCCATGCGAAATGGGTTCTCTAAGAAGTTTGATCACGACATTATACTCGACCACATTGTTGGTTGCGAGCCCAAGACAAGCACCTCTTGAAGTCACCAACCGACCCATGGGATGATAAATCACCCAATTGGAAGAAGCGAGATTCTGAGTGTGATAGATGGCACCATCCACAAATCCTATAAAGACCATCAATTCCAATGACATGTACCAACTGAGCGGAAGCACAATAAGCAAAAAATGAAGCAAAAAGGAAACTAAACTAGCCCTAATACTATTAATATACAATAATTACAAAGGGACAAACGCCCAAGAGTTGCGACTTAAGTGTAGTACCTCTTGAGGTAGAGGCCATTTCTAGGCTCAACCAACACATTCCCCTCACAATATTTGATTTCATAAATCCCTTTCTTCAGGGAACACCTCACAATGTAAGGCCTGTGCCACATCTTTGACATCATCTTGTTTTAAAAGTGATTTCCATGGTTAGTGACAATCTCTCTTGGAACTCCGAACCTAGTAATTATATGATTGAATATGAAAAGTGTGACAACCTCACCATTGTTAGAAAATGTAGGCATGGCCTCCACCCACTTTGTGAAGTATTCAACAACCATGATAAAGTATCTATGCCCCCTAGATGAAGCCAGGTGGCATGTCATAAAATCCAGCATGACCTGGTGAAGGGGCCGACAATGACGACAAGAAATAATGGAGCTGGGTGTGGACACATTTTCCTAGTAAAACTTTGACACAAATGACATTTTTTAACCACTTTAATGCAATATTTAAAGATCGTGGGCTAGAAGTATTTGATGTGTAGCATTTTTTGGCTTGTCGCTAACCCATAAAGATGACCGCCACATGCTCCATTGTGACAATTCTTTATCCCACTCTCCACCTCTTTGTGAGTCAAACAACAATGAAAAATCAAATCAACCCTCAACGATACAAAGTGTCATCGATGATAAGGTAATTCTTCACTTGATGGTGAATACGTTGTCGCTCGTCTTGCAAGTAGTTCATAGAAAACTTCAAAGTCTTGAGATACACAAGTATATCCCCATACCAAGGGTCACTGGAAGAAATAAGAAAAACGTGCTCGTCAACAAACAAGTCCGTTATGATAACGTCGTTATCTTCACTTGAAAACTATGACATGAACTCGACAAAGACCAACAATTTATTGGACTTAGTAGACATAAAGTCTAGATCAAATTCCTATAAGGTGACAATCCATTTATTATCTTTTCCCTTGATAATCCATAAGGTTAATACATATTAAATGGACTAAATTCAGTTATCATAGCGGTCTTGAGTAATAAAATGTAGTGTCGAAGTCTTTGGATGGCATGCACGGTCGCCAAAGCCAACTTCTTTACATGTGAATAATTAAGATCAAGACCTACCAAGTCACGTCTAAGGTAGTAAATGACATGCTCTTGGAGCTCATTATCTTCCTGAACTAAGTCCACACTAATAGTCGACTCCGATGCTGCAAGATACAACAAGAAGTATTTGCTATAGACCGAAGGTCTATGTAAGGGGGAAGACATAAGAGACTTCATAAGCACATCAAAAGATATCTACGTAAAATCATCCCATATAAATGGGATACCCTTTTTCAACATGCACATAAATCCCTTGGTGATGTCGACAAATTTAGCTATAAAACGATGAAGGAAATTAGCTTTCCCTTATAAACTTTGAAGTTGGTGGATGTTACTGTGGTATACCTAGGGAGGTAATATGGGGTACCTAGGGAGGTACCCAATGGGAATGTAGTTATGTGTTATTAGTGGAAGTCATTTAATATATGGGAATGTGGTCATTCAATGGGTGGACTAGGTCCACTATATTATCAAAGGCCACTATGGTAGTTGGATGTAATAAATGTGTGAAGGCTCTCTAGAAGGTTCCTAGAGGAGATATGGAGAGCTATATATAAAGAAGTCTAGGCAATGTAATGAAACACAGTGAAGAATATTGTGATTATACAAGCAAGAGTTACTTGAGGAGTTTTATCCTTCCTGGGATTAATATATGGTGTTACCCTACCTCCAAGGTTTTCTCTATTTCTTGTGTTCATGTTATGGTGAATGGTTTATGGTTTATTCTTGTTATTATTGAAGTATATTTTCATATCTGATATGAAATTTACTTAACAATTGGTATCGAGCACTTTCCTTGGCAAAGAAGGAAGATTTGTTTTCTCTTTTTTAAATTTTTTTCTAGGGAAGAAAAAAAAGAGGCGGCACACTTCAGGTTCAGATATAAAACTTTACAAGGCTGAATTTGGAAAAATAAATTGGGTATTGAATTCCTCTTGGAAAAGAATACCCAATTTCAAAAACAATCAGCCGAAGCCGAGGAGTTCGGGAAGTAAGTTATGAGCATTCTAAATTCAACAAATTTTCAGAGTTTTTCCGAAAAAGCCGCGATTTTTTCACCCGTAACTTATTGATCTATTTTTGGGTTTTCATAGCAAGATGTATTTTCTGAGGGAAAGGTGATAGCCCTAGTATTGAATGATTCATTAAATAAAAGAAAGAAAATCATCATGGAATGCCCGGCCCCATTGGGTAGCTTTCAAATTACAAGGTGATGCAACCATTTGGTAGAATTTAGATTATAAGAGATGATGAGAGACTCTCCAATGGAGAGAGGAAATTGAAAAAATATTTTTAGACAAATGGTCTCATGGAGAAAATAAGGATAAAAAGAGAACCAAGAGTTTATTTTCATGTGAAAATCTATATTCTGAGTTCATGGTTGTATTCATAAAATGTCATTGTTTCCTAATATTAACCCTAGTTGCATGCATAATTTTATCTAATGTTCGGTTGGTTAATAGATTACAAGTTCCAATAAATAATATTCAAAGCATAGATGTTGAGGGTGAAAATGTTCATTTTAAAGATTTGAAAGATTACCATGGATAAATATGTGTTGCATTGATTTTTATGCTATGGATATGGATAAAGTGGATATTGTTTTAGGATATCCTTGGATAGAATCAAATTAGGTACCATTAATATTAATGTGCAAAAGTTTTTAAAGTTGTGGTACAAGAAAGAAAATCACATTCGCGGGATGTGTCTTATTAAGAAAGATGGACCCATGGAAGATAACAAAGTTATTACCTGAGTCTAAAGTGAATCAGGAGGGAAAGAGTCTGAGAGAAGGAGATGAGAAACAAAACTACAAGAAGGACATAATCGAGGGAAGCTAAGGAGGTCATTGACTCAAAGGCACAAAGTGTGCAGATTTGAAGAAAAAAAGACAAATTCCTAGGTTATTTGTATATCGCCACCCATCATATAGAGATGCAAAGTCCATCAAAGCAGAGGGCATGTGCATCAACACATTTATACTGTGAGACTGTCAGACAGGAAGCCGATCAAGAGGTGCATGAAGACTACCAACACTATAGGAAGAGCTCAAGCTACATAAAAAATCCCGCATAACTTGTCATGACATGATGCAAGAAAAGATAAAGAGATTACTAAAAGGTAGCAGTTAGACATCATGTTCGATTTCCACTGGGATGGATGGATGGTCATACTTAGTACCAATTGGCTACATTGCTTATGCGATCATATTGTATGGTTTCTTCCTAATGTTTAGGATGAAACATGTGAAGGAGGATGGAATATGGTATACCTAGGGAGGTAAACCTAGGGAGGTAATATGAGGTACCTAAGGAGGTACCCAATGAGAATATAGTTATGTGTTATTAGTGGAAGTCATTTACAATATATGGGAATGTGGTCATTCAATGTAAGGTGGACTAGGTCCACTATATTAAAGGCCCTATGAGTAGTTGGATGTAATAAATGTGAGAAGGCTCTCCTAGAAGGTTCCTAGGAGATAGGGAGAGCTATATAAAGAATCTAGGCAATGTAATGAAACATAGTGAAGAATATTGTGATTGTACAAAGCAAAGGATTTCTTGAGGAGTTTATCCTTCCATAAGGATTAATATATGGTGTTACCCTACCTCAAGGGTTTTCTCTATTTCTTGTGTTCATGTTATGGTGAATGGTTTATGGTTTATTCTTGGTATTATTGAAGTACATATTTACTTGGTCACGGTATAGGTACTTAGGATTCTGTGAGGAAGAACTTAGCTGAACTCTTACCTCAACCCCTTCAAAGGATAAACAGTCCCTTTATTGGGCTTATGGAAACCCAATAAATGCCTGAAAATGACACAAAAAGATGCATTTGTTAGAAGTTAAACAAATCCGATAGTTTAAACACCTTTCTCCATAAGGATTAATATATGGTGTTACCCTACCTCAAGGGTTTTCTCTATTTCTTGTGTTCATGTTATGGTGAATGGTTTATGGTTTATTCTTGGTATTATTGAAGTATATTTGCAGATCTGGTATAGGTACTTAACAGTTACGCGAGGGAGGCAACTGAACTCTTACCTCAACCTTCAAAGGATCGACAATGATCCCTTTATTAGACACTGTAAAACCCAATAAATGCCTCGAAATGACACAAAAGATGCATTTGTTAGGATTCAAACAAATCCGATAGTTTCGACACCTTTCAAACATAAGGTGAAGATGAGCAGGATGATCCACTCTCTTGTGAGAGAGAACAACTAGATCATCAAGATAGGCTTAAAAAGGTGCTTAAGATCATTAAAATCAAATGCCATGGCCTGCATGAATGTTGTGCCGACATTTTTAAGGGCAAAAGACATCTTCTGATAAGTGAATTTACCCCAAGGACATATAAATGCAGTCTTATGTTGATCCTTGGGATGGTTCTGAATATGATTATAGCTTGAGAATCCATCCATGAAGGAAAATATCTCACTTTTGGCACACTCATCCATAATATGATCTATAAACAATGTGGGGAAGTTTTCCTTTTGACAAGTTTTATTCAGATCTCAAAAATCCATACATACTTGGATTGTTCCCTGCTTCTTATCTACTAGAATGGGGTTGGATACCCATTCAATAAGAGGAACTGGGTAGATAAAACCAACTTTGAGGAGTTTTTCCACCTCTCCCTTTATCGCCGCCGCCTTCCTAGGATTAACGGGTCGAAGCTTTTGCCAAATAGGTTTCACATTTTCATACATTTTAATTCCATGTTCAACAATTCGAGGGTCTATGCCTAGAATTTCCTCATATGTCCAAGCAAACACATCACAAAATTATTTAAACAGGTTATTATAAATGTAGACTTCATCTAGAGAACAATATGCTCCAATAAAAATATTCCCATTGAAATCGAAATTCTTGTAGATATTGATCTGAATGGTTTCCAAAATATTTGCCATGTTTCCCTTGTTAGAACCGATAAATATGCAAACACTTATAATGAAATGAAATTGGTCTAAACTCCCATGGAAAACATTAATAACCAATAAATCAAGAAATACAAGAGACAAGAGAAACAATAGAGAGACAAGTATTTACGTGGAAAAACCCCAATATGAGGAAACATCCATGGAAGTTGGTCTTTGTATTCTTCAGGGAAACTCCAATCTTACAAGAGGATTCCCCCACACATCTCACCCATACTTCACTCCAATTAATTCACTACAATATATAGGCATTCTGTGGCATCCTAACTCCTAATCCATTTACCCAGATTAGTTTACAACTTTAGTTCCTTTACATGAATTGGATTACATGTAAGACATGCATACATAGCCATGCATGGAGTGGAGATAGTCATGAAAACACATGCATGGACATGTATATCCATGAAAACACATGTGAGGAAATGCATAGCCATGCACACAGGTGAGGACATGCATAACTTGGAGATAGCCATGCAAACACATGGATGGAAATGCATAACTTAGAGATAGCCATGCAAACACATGCATACACAAGACAATGAGTTATTGAAGAATAACTTTACTAAATACCACTAGGAAATCATGACCACATTCTAACAATCCCCCTTAATGATGACTAGAGGGTTAGAATCACACTTGGAAGAAGATATAATTAACCAACATTCCCCCTTGATGACAACTTCAAACATCCTGCAGAATTGATGAATATAGATGCTAACTTTTTTAATGTCAAGGATAAGTTGCGAAGAGGAAAAATGTATAAGACCACCCATAAGTTGCAACCAGGTCCTCAATAAGGTGCAAGGAGAAGACACTTTCTACCATCAAGAACTAATGAAAAATTATAAGTAATGACAACATCAATATGATATTATGAAGAGCCAAGCAACTCAATATAGAGCAAGAATTTGTAGAGCCAATATGTCTTCAAACTTTGTTGGAGATATTACACACTCACCTATAATTATTTTCCTAAGTTTGATAGTCCAATGTTGAGAACGATTCCTTAGATGAGAATATTCTCTATAGAGAATATTTTCCTACAAAATAGGGCATTCCTCTTCAGTCTAGAGTCAGTTACACTTAGTTATACTAGTGGAAGTCACTCATGCATGGAAACCTCGGTTTTATCACCAACAGTTGCATGTGTCTCTCTGACTTCCACACATGTGTCTTAGTTAACTGATGATTGCATGGATCAGTAACTAGGACGAGGTGACAATTCACTCCAATGTCTGTCAGTGAGTGTATAGATATCTCTAGATCACTACTATGGTGCATTAGTTACTCATGTAACCTATATCTCTTGTAATTTATTCACTCTTTGAGTGTGTAATTCAGTTAATACAATTCTTGATTCTCTCTCTCTCTCGTTTTCGTCTTTTTCTCATTTTTCTGCAAATTGTGTATGTCCTTTGTTAGCTATATATTATATGTGCAGGTTCATCCACATTTACAAACTCTTCACACACACTGCTTAGGAACATATGAAGCAAATAGAGAGCTAACTGTGAGAAAGAATCTCCAAGAGAAACAACATGTATCATTAGGGAAAGTCCACAATGTGTCAAATAAAAATCTCTCCAAGAATACATGAATGAAAGCATAAGATGAAGTTGAATGTGATCCAATAGGATGAAAGTGTTGATGACCAACTGAACTTCTTCAGTCAATGTAATGTAAATTGATCTCCCTTTATCCAACAAGGTGAGGTGTACCAAAGAACTCAAGGTTCCAACATACTTTGTTCTAATTGAAAAGACTGATCAACCACGATACAATATATAACACTCCTGGAAAAACACTATCACCATCAAATTGATCAAGCTTAGGTATTGAAACAAAATACAAGCATCCAATCCATCAACCAAGTTTCCAAAACTATTATCTAAAAAATAGTCCCAGTCAACTAGACAATAAGACAACATGGTGAAGTCTATGAATAACTGAATGAATCAATGGCAAGAAAGAGGAACATTGTATGACCGTATAGTCGATGATACACATTTGTATGAAGTCCTCAAGAATCTGTGAAACTTATTACACGACCATTGATCAAGACAACCATAATCTATCATGGTAGTCGACACTGGTCCACGGTTCTTCCTTTCACGTCTTCTCTGTAGAGATCTAAAGGCATAACTACCATGTTTCCAAGAATTTTGATTCTTGGGTGAAGTCCTTTGATTCTTATGATGGTGATTAAATGGCATATATTTCTGTTCTGCAAACTCAAAGGCTTCAACACTGTCATCTACAATGACATATTTTGGAATATCTACCTGTTCAGGACAATTATTAGGAGGTTGCTTGTCTAACAACTTAGTCTAAACTTATCCTACAACAAAGAGCACTTTCCCAGATTTAGAAAGGTCAGGTGTAGATGGTGAAGTAGCAACAACAAAATCATATCCAAGACCTTCTCTAGATGTCTATATCTCAAGGGAAAAAGGAACAACAATTCCCTGTCCACTCTTACCAAGTCCTCCTTCGGTATAGCTCATTTTTCTCAGCATTCAAAATCCAATACCTGTAGTGTGCTTCTCAAATCTAGGAGAAACAACATTATGGGTGGCCAATAAACCATGATATGAAATAGAATCATCAACATCTGTTTTCTGACAAATAATATCAACAGTAGGTGAGTTTGGCATCTCAACAATCTTTTGCTCAACACTATGTAGTCGACTGAATTCTTCCAACAATTTGTGAATAGTCCGATCTTTCTCAGTCAACTGTAGAAACAAGGAGACATGAGCCTCCTTTAAAGCCTAATATTCACCAAACAATCTATTTATATCTTCTTGAAGAGGAGCAACTTCATTACGAAGCTCATCAATAGAGGTTCGTAAGGGAGCAACCTCATGAGTTAGTTAGGAATTGGTATCTTCCAACTTCGAAATTTCCTCCTTCAAGGTAGAAACATCATCGGTCTCGTCATAGAGAGAAGCTAAAATTTTCCATACCATGACCTCTTGCCTATTCACAATGATCCTCCCATGCATCTAATTATTTGGCATCGATTTATGTGCCAAATATTTTTTCCCATGAGAACATCAATCATCTTGCTCTTCCAAACAAGATAGTTAATGCCCATTAACTCAATAACTGAAGCAAACTCATAAGTCATGATGAATGAATCTTAGAAACAAAAAACTAACGCAAAAGAAATTAGTGCAAACCAGAGCAGAGGAGTGGACTATTGTCTTGTGCACTGTAACCATGAATATTGCAACTATAACTAAGAGAGAGAGAGAGAGAGAGAGAGAGAGAGAGAGAGAGACCAACTCTTCAACTTCTATATGGTCATATAGACTTCTATATGGCCAAATTTTCCACACATCTCACACATACTTCACTCCAATGGATTCACTACAATATACAAACATTTCGTGGCATCTTAACTCCTAATCCATTTGCTTGGATTAGTTTACAACCCTAGTTCCTTTACATGAATTAGATTACATGCAAGACATGCATAGATAGCCACACAAAGACATGCATGGAGCGGATATAGACATGTGAGCACATGAATGGACACGTATAGCCATGGAAACACATGTGAGGACACACATAACCATGCAAGCACATGTGAGGACATGCATAACTTAGATATAACCATGTAAACACATGCATAGACATGCATAACTTGGAGATAACCATGCAAACACATGCATGTAGAAGATAATGAGTTATTGAATAAAAAATTTACAAAACACCACTAAGTAATCATTACCACATTCTAACAGTCTTCATCATACACACCATTTGTCACCAAAGGGTTCACGAATCAATATTTCTCTCCAATCATGGTGGATCGAAACTCTCCACTCTCTATCTTGCTAAGTTTCAGGAGGAAGTATGACCTACAGTGGATATTCTCTCAAGGTCATTTAGGCCCAATCATTGCCTTGAGAATAGCTTCATCAAAAGGAAATACCATATCTAGGAAATCAAGAAAATTATAAGAGTTCATGGCCCATACATGCTTGGCAAGATGATCGAACTCCTTTGTCCAAAAAGGAGCTAGATCAGGGTTTGCAGTGACACTTTGTATTGCTTGGGAAGCTATATCTGTTGTAGACAACAACATGTCCATTCCTGCATGCTTGCGCCATTCCACCGAGTTATATGGAGAAGGTAAAATCCACAGGTCCTCAAAGTATGTTGTTCAAAAATAATGCACTTGGGATGAAAGAACCGAAGAGATTGAATGATTAGAGAAAATTAGAACAGAGTTAATGTAAGAGATTGTCACCGTGAAGTTTAAAGTTCCCATCAATGATGGACACATTCTGACATGTATACTCTCAGTGGCCATCTGAGAGTGACAATATATCCTATGAACAGAGTTGAATCAGTGCGATATACGACATTTGATCAATTGTGACGATCTTCCCTTCATGAGGGAAACAAAGTACTAAAAAAATTGAGGATATCACCACTGTCATCACATAGGTCCAACTATGTCCTAGCAAGAGGTTGTAATCGAGTGAGCATTGATCACTTCCACTTCTACAGAAATGGTTTTACCTCTCAACTGGACAAGAAAGGAGGAAATAATCCCATGTGTCCGAAACAACCATCCATCTAATGCCAAAAATAAAGTAGATGGAGAAAGCTTAGGTGAGCCAATGGCTCGCCAACATGACAAAGACACGGTGCAAGTCAAAGAATCTTCATCAACAACTGTCTAGAACATAGTTTTCATGGAGTACACGACTTGAATCTGGAAAGTGATGTGATACAGAAGGCGGGGTTTGACATTAACAATATCAAACTTGATGACCTGTGAGCTAGCAGAATCCATAGCCCCTACTGCAAACACAATGCACTCCATTACAAAAAGAAACTTTGGAGCACCTCTAAAGCTGACATCACACATGGCATGTAGGCCAAATACTCTATAATCGAATCATTTAGAGCAACCTTAGCATTGGGATTGTGCGACGATCGCTTATACACACCCTTAGGTATGCACGACATCGTGTCTCCCATGAACTTTTCTATATGAAGAGGGTTTTGCGATTCAATGGATTATTTTCCCTTTGATGTATATATTGTGAATGGTATTTTTAATCTAATTTCTTCTATTGATGGGTGCAATACCAATCATTCTAAAATTAAAACGTTTACCTTTCTAACTATCTTCCAGATCTTATATTAACGTGCTAATGGATCTGTGATTTTGATTTGATTAGTTGGAGGAGTAAGTCATTAATCAGTGGTAACTAACATTAGTAGGTCAATGGCTAAGAGTTAGGCTCAATATGGGTAAGTCATTAGTTAGTGGGATATGGGCTAGGCTATCGGTACACCCATAAAATAACATTGCTAAGCTACCCGCCTAACCCTACATTGACCCACTAACCCACAAAACCCACTAACCTACTGAATCCACTAAACCAACTAAACTACCTCACCTACCCCATTTGTCATATAACTCACATAATACACTAACATACCCAACCCACCCCTCTAAGCTATATAACTTTCTAACCCTCCTAATTGATAACTTAACCCATAAACCTAACCTATTGATCTAACCCACCAAATTTGGTTCATCTATCTTCCACGACTAACCTACCTAGCCTACTAACTTACTATATTAGTTTCCAAAAGCTAATGCACCTAACCTACCAATCCCCATATAACCTAAATAACCTACCCCATCAACCCACTAAATAAACTTCACTTGCCCCACTAACTCAATTTAATCTATCCACTAAATCAACTAATCTTCCTAACCCATAAAATGTACTAACTTACCCAACTATCTAATCCATTAACCCGCCTAATAATCTTCAAATTATAAAACATAGAAATCACCCAAAATTTTAAAAACATAATCAGCCAAATTCTTAAAAACATAAATCACCCATTTTTTGTTGTTGAGAATGATCAAACCCCACCCATATATACTAATCTGCATACCCATTTCATATTGAACACTGGTTGGATTGATGTTGTGGATTGCTACCTTCACTGACACTATTGAAGTGATGCTATTGGGACACTATCAAAACCTTATAGACACTCATGTGATGCTATGTAGGCTACATTTAAGATAACAAGACACTATTGGGATGCTAGAATAACACTTGAAAATCCCAGTGAGACCAAAATATGACATAAAGATGCAAAAAAGGACATTGGAGTGCAAAAGAAGACTATCAAATTAATAATATCAACAATATTAAATATTACATCATGATGAAGTTTAAAGGTAAGATTTGGAATGATAATGAATCATTATAAGATCAAGTTGAAATACTATGATGATTTTATAAAAATCCAATTTGGTTGATCAAATCTATTTTTCTAACATCACGAGCTTAAAGAATGGAATGAATATTGTTGAAATCAAGACCATTTCTCATGACTTCCAAAGTGAAATCGGTTGTTGGACTAACCCAAAACACCCTAGGATGAACAAATTTGTAAAAAGAGGTTAAAGATGAACATACTTTCTTTTAACTTGCCATACCCTTAATAATACAAGACACAAGTTTACCCCATTTCATAACTTATTCTTTTTAGGAACTCCTCACATACAAAAACCAGAATGATATTGGTACTTTCATTTCCACGATGTTCAAATATAAATGACATTTTGAATAATATTTAGTATGATTACTTTTATTTGTCGGCTAGACCTTAGTGGTCTTAGGGGACGGTAAACATCATCATCATCATATTTCATACTTCACTTTTTCTTTCATTTTAGTTTATTAGCATTGTGTTACATTACATTACACATCTCATCCATACTAGGTTGTAGAATGCACCTCACTTCTCTCAATACAATTAATTATCACATATGTGTTAAAACAATGTATTTGAAAGAAAATAAATATAGAAATATATGTCTAAATTATGATCAACATCTAAACAAAATACGATTGAGATACGATTGAGATACAACTAAAGTATAACTGATAGGATATGTTAACTATATTTTTTGTATACATGGTTGTGTTAATATACCTATAACATATCTATATTTCAAATGGAAGTACAAGCATTAATCCATTTATAACAATAATTATTTTATTACATCGTTACTTAGTGAGTATACATTTTATTATTTTGATTTTGAGCTTGTGAATCTCATAAGTCAATCTTAGATCGATGCTTATTAAGAAATCACACTTTCACACGTCTTAGATTAGAGTTGAAATTTTATAGCTGGTTAACCAACAATAACCCATTTGGATGTCGACATTATGAGTCGTCATTTAAACCATAAATGTCATGACATGTCTATTTTTCCATCAAGACAAGATAAGTGCTTTATAACCCATGGGAGACATGTTTGTGTGTTCACGTGCATAACACCATATAAAAACAATTAAGAAAAAACCTCTAATTTCTCTTGCTTGTTATATTAAACACTAATTATAAAATTTAGTGCAACTTCATCTAACCATGGGTCTATTAAGCATCGAGAGGGATCAAAATAATAACTACATCTACTTCTACCTCTAGTTTTTTTAATTCCTCTTAATGTTTAATAAATACAAGGTTGATATGAATTTATACCAATTAATGATATGCATACATGTATTACCATTTATCTACATATTACATATTTTTAATTATGATTTGTTAAATTTGCCACACACCCACCATCCACCATCGTTTAACTTAATTTAAAAAATTCATTTAATATAATATAACACATAATCTATGGGGCAATGGATGCCTCCCACAATGATATTTTCATTAAATGTAGCCCATAGGGAATAACTAATAACTTGTAGGGGTTGTTGCGTAATCTTCACGACTTCCTTGTTCATGAAAACTACAATGACTTTGGTACTTTATTTTCCACCATGTTAAAATATAGAAATTCCATTTAAAAAATATTTAGTCTAAATCCCTTTTTTCCTGTTCAATATGACTAGCTGGTTTTAGGGGCCTGTAAATGTCTTCGTCATCATCAACAATACTGGGAATATGCAATATGACATTTTTTTTTGGGTTTTTACCTAACCCAAAAACAATGATATTTGCAAACCACGGGAGTGGTAATAATTTAATATTCGGTTTTTTTTGTCTTCCAGGTTTCATGCAATGAATAAAAGTGCTCGGAAGGTCATATCCTCATACTCCTATATAATGCACAAAAACATTGGTGAAGTAGCATATTTATGAAGATCCATTAAACATAGGATTTGAATGCAAAAGAAACTCCTATATAATGCACAAAAACATTGGTGAAGTAGCATATTTATGAAGATCCATTAAACATAGGATTTGAATGCAAAAGAACATGTAGTAGGCAAGCTATTTTATTCAAGTTATAAAGATTTATGCACTATTGCAATTTTATTTTTATTTAAATTTAATATATATTTGTATGTACTTGAAGGTGTGAACATATCTTGCAATGTCGCATATGGTCGTCATTTTCAAGTGAAGAGTGGTGGGACAACATGGATCATGGGAGACAAACATGTGATTATGGAGTGTCACTTGAGATCGATCAAATGAACTTGTGCAAGTGCAAGATATAAAGACCAAATTCAAGCCCAACTTGAATATGATAGCAACCTTTGGGAGATTATCAAATGTGTGATTTTTAAATGCAAATGGTTTGGGATTTTTGATAGGATACATGTTAGCTATGATCATGAAAATAACTTATATGATTTTGATAGACACAGAGAATTGTTGAAAATTAATGCTGAACCATTTATTTTTCCAAAATATTGGAGTAGGTTTTCTTTCATTTGTATGTCTTAAATGAAATTGGTGGTTTTTTCTTCCTTGTCGACCCTGAGGAAAAAGTGTTTTTGAGAAGCTACCTATTGCAATTATTGCATTGGGTAAAGAAAAGGATGATGTAAATGTAATTGGTGAAGTAAGTGTGGGAAATGAAGTACATTAACTATGTATTATATAATAGTGATAATTTTTTCCTTTGTGTATTAGTGATAGTTTTTGCCTTATCTTTCATTTTGACTTTGTGGATTTTCTCTTGTCACTTAGATTGCGAGTTAAAACAATGTTTCTTAAGTGGACATAATTAATGGTTGTTTCATATTCTATGGATGGGTACACTACTAATCAATTATTATTATTATTATTATTATTATGTTGTAATGTGTTTATGGTGGATTGTGTCTTTGTTTAAGTCTTATGGTTATGGCTGAAAATAACAAGGATTAATGGGATAAGGGTTAGATGAGCTAGTAGTTGGTTAGATGTTACTTAAGGGTTAGGGATGTTTTAGTGAGTTAGGTGATATTGGTTATCCACAATATGGTTTAGTTAGGGGTTAGTGGGATATGTGTTAGGTTATTAACACAATCATTAGAGAGAATAAATTGTACACACACTAACCTACTACACTTAACCCACACACTTATTGCACCTAATTACTCACACCTAACCCATGTACCTAATTCACACACATGAAACCTAAACACCATCTAACTCACACACATACACAACACACATAATTCACATAAGTGATGCACATAAACAACACACCTAACACAAGATACACATTTTATTGTGGACATGGTGAGTGATTGTCTTTTTTGTTGATGGTAAACTATTATTCAAAACAATGACTAATGTTGCACTGATCTAAGCCATACACCTAACCCATGTGTAAAAGTGACCCATATAAGTGACACACTCATTCACATAAATAACACACCCAACATAAGTGATGCACCTAAACTAAGCACCTACCCACACTCTTAACCCACACATCAATGCATATAAGTAACATCACGCCTAACATGAGAAATGCACCTAACATAGGTAGTTGAACATCTAAACCATGCTCAAAATAACCCATGTATATTAGAGACACACATACACTCATGCGCACAAGTGGTACACCCAAATTATGCACTTACCTACACACCCAATACACATACCCACACACCTAATTCATATACCCACACACCTAATTCATATACC
>SNQJ01S0153712.1:0-22718 GCA_010110895.2 Picea sitchensis
CTGCTAAAAATAGTAAATTGCCAAAATGGCCAGAAAACTGTTTTGAGCCATTTGGAAAAGGTGGGTGGCCCCCAATATCCACCTGGATCATTTTGACATAAAGCAGGACGAGTATGTTTCTTCCATCTTGAGTGTTGTGATTTAAAGCAAGACGATGAGATGAGACAAGTATTGAGCTTCCATCTTGACAGTTGTGACGTAAAGATAGTCTTGTATTATGATGAGGCAGCCTTGTGCTGTGATGATGATGATGTATCAGTTTTTATGCTAATACATATTGATGCAGATGATGATGACATTCCTTTGAGAATGATGATGCTGCCGATGAAGAAAAATTCCAATGATTTATAGATACACCAGTCAGTGTTCCAAGATGATATTTATGATGTTGTCCTCTCACCCACTTGATGTTGTTGATGATGTTGTCCTCTCTCTCTCGCATGATGCTACTAAAGAATACCCTTCTTATTAAGGGGGAGTGTTGAAATAATGTAACTACAAAGAGCATTCTTATTATTATTGATATATTATTCATAGGATAAATCCCCATTGTGGATTGATCATGTCAGTTATTGTAATAGGACCAAATTCCCTTTTGTGGATTGGTCAAAAGACAATTGTAATAGGCAGAATAAGAAGTCAGCCCAAACAGATATTAAAGAGACCCAAAAATATAATAAAGGTGGGTTTACCCACACAGTTTGAGAAGTCGTCCCTGCTAGTGAAGAGACACTTCACACGCTCCAAACTTGTATAAATAAAGGAGGCTACCTCCTCACTTAGACATAACACACTTGCTCAGTTTGAGAGACAATCTCTGATCTATTACCGGAGAAGAATAAGGAGAGAGAGTGGCGCATATCTAGGAGAGGACTTTTTGTATTAGCATAAGAAATCTCTTGGCATTGTATTGGCTATCTATATTAAGGAAGTTTTGTTGGGTTTTCTTCACCTAGAGGGTTACCCAGGATAAATGTTTTGTCTCTTGTGATTGTTTATTTCTCAGTGATCTTGGATTATGCTATCATTATCTAATGAAATGAAAACATCTATAATAATGGCTTAAACATTAACAGGAACAATTTTATCTATATTTGATTTTGCAGAGAATTACACATTCGCTACACAAAAATAAATAGAGAGTGAATATTATCATTCTGATCAAATAACTATACTTTTCCACGTTCTATATAGACATGCTCAATGGAGTCTTGATAACATAGAAAGCACCAATGAAAATTGACATGATATTAAAGAACATCACTTTTATATAAGTGATGGTCGAGCACACGATACACATTATGTACAACATTGTTTTGATAAATTTTATGACTCATTGAAAGAACGGGAGATCATATTCAATTGAAATTAGATATGGTCAGATGGATGTGTAGGTCAGTTCAAATTTTCATGATAATTCTATTGGTTGTGTCTTATTCATAATAAATCAAGCATTACACATTGTTGGAAATTTTTTGAGATTGGTCGTGGAAAAGGAGAGCATGACAGTGCAGGGGCATGTGTAAACTAAACACTTCAAAGGTATCAGATGAGCCCTCATGCCAATCGATTTAAATCCACTGATCAAGTTGTTGAATGGTGAAAATTGTCGCTAAGCCATGAAAATAATCCGTGAAGAGATGTGCATAGGTGTGTATATATACATGTTACACATGTACACAATATATTTTTATTCTCTTGTTCAAATTTATATGATATTCAATCATTTTCTTGGTAGATTTCAAGTGAACAAGTTCTTGTCTTGTGCAGGTTTTTTTAGTATGTCAGAATCCAATATGTAAACAGATCAATCCCATATGAATCCGATACAATACATGGGACACGAAAAATGAATTCAGTTAAAACAAAATGCTATCAAAATGTGTTTGCATTTGATAGAAGAAATGAATCTTGTTTTTGTTTAGTTTTCATGGAGGACACAAAATCCATAGAGATTTGTGAAAATGAAAATGAGGAATATGTTAAATCTTGGAGACATACCAAACTTAATATAAAAGGGAAAATTCCACTTGCAATCTTAGAGGAGATGGAATCAAATGAAAATATAGTGTAAATTGATGGCAATATAGTTTATGATCTTGTTAGAGAAGGTAATTTTTATGTTTAATGTAGATGTACTTGTAAGTTGGATATATAAAATTTATATATATATATATAGTAAATTAAATTTTAATGGCACGTGCATGTGTGATAATATAATACGAACTACTTGTTGGAACATATCAAATTATTTGCAGGAGATGTCTTTGTTGTGGTTTTGATGCAGGAGCATCGTTGGCAATCACGTGGAGCAATACCTATCGACGTCAAGGAATCTGTATGAAAGCTCAACGCTGGCAGTCACAACATATATTTTGAAGTCTGCCTTAATTTAGGCTGGAAAAATATGGAGGCAGGCTTGAACGATTTCGAGTGAAGTGGGAGACTCCAATACGGCTCTGGAATGTGACTGGTCTAGAGAGTCGTTAGGTTAAGTTTTAAAGTCGATGAGTATCCAAGGTAAAAAAAACCCTAAGAGCCCTCTGAAATAAATGGAGGTATTATATGCCCGAATGAGGCTAGTTAGTTTTTGGTTGGTAGTGAGTTGCAGGGTAGACGTTAGGTTCAAGCTAGTAGGATATTTCTGAGTTTTTTTTTAGGTTTTTCATTTTTCATTTACAGTTGTAACCAATTTTCATTTTGGAATAGAACAGAGGAAAATTGATCCAATGCATGGTGTGAACATTGTTTGCAATTCTCTGTATTATTTTTTCAAGAATGAATGAATGAATCTTATTTTGAGTAGATGGAACTGTGAATGTTAGGATAAGTTTCAATTGTTTCTCTTCTGTGGAAGTAGTGCAAGGTTTTCACATAGAACACAAGGAGTGCATTGATGGAATCCATTTCAGTTCCGAATCTCATAAGAGATAACATGAAACTTTCCCTTTGCAAGGAGTACGAAGAGACTGGTGCAAGGAGTGCACAGTCATCTGAAAGAACCCAAAACCTTGCGTAAGATCTTTTGAAAGGAGTTCACAAATCCAAGATTCGAGTAAGTGTCGAAGGGACTTTACAGAAGTCAAAGAACAAAAAAGGGGAACGCCAGGAGGGTGAGAGGAGTTTTTCTTCTAGAAATCTCAAGGATATGAGTTATCAAAATCTCTGAAATGCAAGGAGTTCATGGGAAATCAAATTCTTCACGAGACCAACCTTAGGAGGGGTAACACTTTTCATAAGTGTTAAAGAGATCCAAGAATCAGACTCATTGAAGGAGAAAAGGTTCAAAACCTTTGAACACCCAAAATATCTTCAACTCCAAAGAAAACATAAGCGCAAGGGGGAAAAGATCTTAGTCGTTTGATCTGAATGCTAGAGAATCAGAACCGTCCATCAGGAGGGACGCATGGCGAACGATCAACGTTTCGCTGAATCACACTTTGGAAAATTCAAAGGGCAGAACACTAAGAATTTGTGAAGCCTGAATCTGCAACTTGATCTGAGTCATTGGATCCATGAGAGATTTGGAATGTTGATTGTCCAGGATGAAATATCGACATTTCGGGGATCGAAGGACCAGAACTGATAATTCTTTCGACTTCTTGAAACACGAAGTCCCAAAATCATTTTGACCATCAGATCGAAGGAAGATCTTGATCATGGATCCAGATCCATCACAATTTTGGCTATCGAGAGAACGGAGACAAGGAGACTCCAAAGTCGTGAAACATGGAACATCAATTTGATCACAATCGTCGATCAAGGGAAGACATGGATTTTATATCTCAGGTCATCGTGATTTGGGCTATCGGGGGAACGGAGGTAGCAACACTCCCAGATTCATGAAATGCAAAGTCGTGAAGTGCCTTTTAATCAAGCGCGTGGTCATCGAAAGTGGTCACAAGAGAGAAAGGGCTTAGAAGAGAATAGATAGAGCCCATTTAGTGTTGCAGTTCAATCATTACTCAAGAGAGAATTTGTGGGTCTCATATGACCTATGCATTTGGGGAAAGGACCTATGTAAGTGGGTTTGGGGTTTAGAAGAGACCCAGAGAGTCAATCAGACTCAGTTTCTTGATCGATCCTAGACCGGGAGGTTGCGAAGACCTTAGGAGAGAAGGGGGGTCTACATCAGGTTTCTCCTGTAGACAACACTGAAAATGTGAAATATTATTTGATACGATGTACAGAACAAAAGACGAGGTTATTAGAATATTTTGATGATAATTGTTTTATATATGAAAGAGGATCCATCGTACTGAAAGACTATTTTTTTCAAGAAACCCATCAAACCGATATTCATCTTCACTTTAAGGAATATCAATCAGATGTCATAAGTTTTCAATATAGTCATTTGGTATGTGCAACATGCAGAAAGTTAATATAATTTCAATCAAGAAAAAAAACAAAAGTTAGAAAATGGAAAATGTCCAAAGCCGATCATGAACGAATAATTGAAGATGGCATACCATTACGATTTCTTTAAACAAGTGACATGTACATTCCATAATTTTATATTTTTTCATTGAAAGTACTACACATATTTATGAATATCTAGGATTCTAGAATCATTTGGTCTAGTTTATTTTCATGGTCCATTCAAATAAGGAACTATATTTTTGATGAATTATAATGTTTACCGAGCCTTATTAACAATTTGAGGGAAGAACCTATAGATTGTGTAGGGAACCTAAAATGACCTATACTTTGGGTGATTATACTAATCCTACAAATTATCCATCGTATACACAAATAATTTAATGCATAACCAATTTACTACATAAAGGATTTGCGTTCATTATTTCCAATGATTGAAATGTTTTTTCATATGAAGAGGATAACTTCATATCAAAACTAGGACCCATTTCCATGTCATTATAAGGGACTATTGATGGCTTAGAAAAAATTTCACTAAATGTAGTACATTTCATAAAATCATCCCCCTCTCTATTAATATCTCTAGGAATAATATCATTCTACAAATAAAAAATAACAACATCTACTAAGGCTTGGTTAAAAAACATTTAGATTTTCATTTTTTTAATTGAATTTGGAGTATATTGAAAATTCAAGGTAGTGTATGATTAACATCCTAATTAAAAATTTTAAAGACATCTTAAAAAGTATCAATTTTAATTATGAAATTGTGAATTTCGATTCCAAAAGTGTTATCCGGGTTATTATACTATTGGTCATTTTGATTATGATTATGAGATATTTTGGATTTGATGATATGTTATTTTGTCGTATTTACTCAGACTTGTGCTATTGACTGGGTCCTCCTTAGTGTGTAGGACTTTGGACATTAAGGATGCAGAGGCATCGATGAAACCCCTTGGACTCTGGATCGATTCAAGGAGTGGACTATTGGGGTTTGAATGTTGTTGATGTGACATATGTACATATGATTAGATGTTATGATGATTGATTATTATTTCTTACATGATTCGTTAATGGATGCAAGCTAACGATAGCTTGTTGACCAGACTCACATGCGAAGTAGAGGGGTCATGCAGGACAACCAGAGACATTGAGGGAGAGTTGTGTCAGTAGCCCTGCCACAACCTACTAGCACTCTTGTCATGTCTTGAACTGTAGGTTAACGATGACCTAGTTCGATAAGAATCACGATGTCATGAGGGAAGACTGTGACAATCGCTCACGATGATTCTAAGGGGCGCGCAATAAGGCAGGGAATTATTCCTTAGAGGCCCTTAGTCTCCCACAATATCACCTGGCGGAGTATTGACTACAGGGGTTTGACGTCTACCAAATCCATTCAAGAGGTGAGTGTCACTCTTGGAGAACGTAGTGCGTCCTGAAGGGAACGTTAGGAAAGGAAAACAAAAAGAGGCAAGTGGCACCCTTGGACCACGTAGTGTGTCCTGAAGGACGCATCGCACAAGGAAAAATAAAAGATGCAAATGGCACCCTTGTAGCACATAGTGCGTCCTGAAGGGCACGTCGTGATTTTAAATAGTAAGTTAGAAAACCTAGTACCTAGAAAACTATGCCTCCTTGGGACCTAGACAACCTTAAAATGAATGAAGTGATAAGGTTTAAAAACATTTTTCTTAATAAAAAAAAATTGTTGCCCAACCTAGTAAAATTTAAACCTAGGTCTAAGTAGAACATGTGGTAAAAATAATTAATAAATAAACCTATAACAAGAAGGGGGGTAAGAAATTCAAACTTATTTATTAAAGTCAAAATTATAATGGAGGATTAAATTTTTAAAAAGGGGTATTGGTTGTTTTTATTTACACTTGCTAAATTAATTTTTAATTAAAAGGGAAAAAGGGTAAATAGTTGTTTTATCTACACTTGCTAAATTAATTTTTAATTAAAAGGGAAAAAGGGTAAATGGTTGTTTTATCTACACTTGCTAAATTAATTTTTAATTAAAAGGGGAAAAGGGTAAATTGTTATTTTATCTACACTTGCTAAATTGATTTTTACTTAAAAGGGAAAAAGGGGGAACTTAAAAGAAATAGGAAACTTAAAGAAAAAGGGAAATTTAAAGAAAAGGGGAAATGTAAAGAAAAATATGATTGTCTAACTTAGTAAGGAATCTTGCATTTGGAACTTTCTAAATATGAACTCAACTAGGAATTAAGTAAGTCATAAGTCATTTAAGAATCCTAAGGGAATGTTGGGACACTGAGGAGAATTTTTAGGAATGCTCTTAGGTGGATGAGGGAAATAAGAATATTTAATTAATTAATAATATTGATTTTCTGGTGCAACTAGCAGATCGGACAACATGTGTACGGGGGAGTTTTTTCCTAATTAATTTATTGAAAAATTATTTGAATGAGAATTTGGGAAACTAATTACTTAAAAAATCTATAAAAAGATGGAGGAGGAGTATGGATGAGATATTTTTGCATAACGTTATGCTACCGAAATTTTACCTTGACTGAACTTTCTCTTGTGGGATTTGGGATACCCATCTCAGGTAACAAGTGGTAGTTCGACCTTGTGAGGCAATCTGGGTGCTATCATTAGCTAGTATTGTGTGTGTGGCCCCTTTACGGCTTGGGGGGATGAGGTGGAAGAATATTACTCTTAGCGTTGGCTGGGAGGTACCGGTGAGGTCACATCGGTTGGCTAGCGGGAGCTGGACAAAGCGCGCGCAGGACAACGACTTCAGAGATTTCACATTTGGCTACGGTATGCATGTGTATATTTGTATTGAATGGTAGTTCAAATATTGTTCTTGTGCCTTCAGTAATGTACTTCTACTATGTTAAAGTTTATGTTTTATTCAATGTAACACTATCTAGAGATTTCATTTTTATCTTCAACAAATTGTCTTGATGAGCCCAATGTTTTATGATCAAAGAAATTAATGTCATCCCAGCCTTATGCTCATTGTATTTTGAATTGATTTCCCATGGTGAACCCAACCCCTGATTGCAATGACTTCTATGAATTTTTTTTACTGATTAATACGAAGAAAAATTATGTTTTTATTTTCTGTCCCTTATCTCTTAAGTTATTAGTCTGTTCCTGAGCAGTCGGCCAAGATCCAAATCGACGGTCATCACTATGTTGTTTAAAGACCTATAAATTCAATTGCCATGCTTTTTTGTGCATAGATAGTAATTGAAGGATGAATTTTTCCCAACTATATATCCCTTACTGATCTCTGTGTTTTCCTCTTATGATAACTCTCTACGTTTGAATGATAAATATTTGCATCTTCTGGATGATTAATCCTTGCGTTTTTGTGAATGAGTATCTTTGCGTCTTTGATTGATTCATTGTTGAATCATTAATATTTACACCTTCTTGTGAATGAACTTTCTTTTAATTAAAACGTTTTTAGGAATGCAAAAACGTGGCTCTTACATCCATAGATCATGAAAGAATTTTCTATTAATTAAAATGCTTTCAGGAATTCAAAATCATGGCTCTTACATCCACAAATCATGAATGAATTTTCTCTCAATTAAAATGTTTTCAGGAATCCAAAAACATGGCTCTTACATCCAGAGATCATGGATAAATTTTCTTTTAATTAAAACATTTTCAGGAATGCAAAAACATGTCTCTTACATCCACAGATCGTGAATGAATTTTCTCTTAAATAAAACGTTTTCAGTAATGAAAAAACATGGCTCTTACATCCACAAATCATGAATGAATTTTCTCTTAATTAAAATGCTTTTCAGGAATTCAAAAATGTGGTTCTTACATCCACGGATCATGAATGGATTTTCTCTTAATTAAAACAGTTTCAGGAATGCAAAAACGTGGCTCTTACATTCACAGATCATGAATGAATTTTCTCTTAATTAAAACGTTTTCAGGAATGCAAAAACGTGGCTCTTACATCCACAGATCATGAATGAATTTTCTCTTAAATAAAACATTTTCGGGAATACAAAATCGTGGCTCTTACATCCACAAATCATGAATGATTTTTTTCTTAATTAAAACGTTTTCAGGAATGCAAAAACATGGCTCTTACATCCACATATTATGAATGAATTTTCTCTTAATTAAAACATTTTTAGGAATGCAAAAACGTGGCTCTTACATCCATAGATCATGAATAAATTTTCTCTTAAATAAAACGTTTGGAATGCAGAATCACGCGTATTGCAAGCATAGATCAAGTGGAATCTTCTCTAGAATAAAAATAGATTATTTTTTTTTATATGTTAATTTTTTTATATATCAGTATTATGACCTTTGCATCCAATAGATTAATTTTTTTTATATAGTAAATGTTTATTTATCAGTCCTATATATCAGTCCCTTAAATTTTGCCACAATAGATTAATTGCTACAATGGTAATATATTTTTGATTAATTGCAATGGTAATAGTTCACTCATTCGCACTTAGTCATAATGATTAAAAGTTAATGGTTTATGGTTTATTTGTGTAATAGTTTAATGGCTTGCACAAGATTAATGGTTGAGGGTTGAATAGTTTTATTATCTAAATCGATTAATAGTTTAACATTTAATTGGTTACTATCTGTCTTGTGCCTTAGGTTGAATTGTAAATGGTGGTTGGTCATAGTTGTTACACTAAATATGATTTCCTTGTAGGAAAACAATAAATCCTTCGGTTAGTTGCACAATTTAACTTAATTGATGTCACCTCTCGTCTAAGTGACTTGTTGATTGGGTGCTTGGGTATTGTCTTCGTATATTTATTGAGAGATACTCCAGTCTCCTAGCGCAAGGGATTTTGCATGGGTTAAAGTTCTAGTTATTTTATGTTGTGCCATGGTTATTGTCACGCCTATCGCCTTATGATGACATGATTCATGATGAGGGGATCATCGCATGCCCTGATTTATAGATGCAAATGATAACCTGACTAGAGTCTTTTGATTCTTGATGTGGGTGTATTATTCATTGTAATTAATGTTGGTACTTGGTTTTGTAATGCCTTAATGTGATTAGTTTTGCTCGCAGTAGAGGGTTCTAGTTACTGGTCGTCGAAGCCATTTTGTCGGGGTTGTTGATGTTGTCCTTTAGGTTGTAGGTGTTGTCTTTATTGTATCGGGCGGGTAGCCATTTTGTTCGTCTAATTGATTATCACATGTTTCGTCCAATTGCATGATGTGGTAGTATGCTAGGTCATACAATTTTGTTTCTTGATCTACGTGCATTGTTTTCATCGTCAAGTTGTGTGGTTTAATTATTGTCGTTGTCACCTTCCTACTTAAAAAAAAAGAAAAAAAGTATTTTTCTTTTGCGTTGAGTCGCTTGTAGTTGTAACAACGGGTTCATTACATATGGTCTGAGAGCGGGTTCAACACTGCGACTGTGGATCGCCATGATTTCCACTGTAGTAAACCCTTGATTAATAACCTTGTGCTATTTAAAACTTTAATGTGTCCATGTGGTGATCTCGAATATAGGACGCCACAGAGGTTCGCAAAGTGGTACCTTGGAAGGAGGTGCGACATCTCCAAAAGTGCCCATTCCCTCAGAGTCTAACCCCCATGGGGGAAGGACAAGTCCTTGCACTGGATTCGATTGTTGTAAGGGATGGTGATGGTCTGACAAGGACCTTCCAAGGAACGTCAAAGGCCTTGATTCACCATATGTATTGAGATGAGGCCAGGGCGCCTGTACCCTTGCAGGTCCACAGTGTGCCCCAACCAGTACCATTAGTTTCACCGAGAACTTGAGAAGTATAATTTCTCAAGTCCACAAGTGTCACAGACGGCTCAGACGTTGAGGCATGAATGGAGAGCAAGACATTGTGCTTCATGCTTTACGATTATGACCTCGATCATGAAGGTCTGCATGGCGGTCTTTCAACTAAAAGGGGAGCATTTTTCTATGGTGGAAGATGCTCCTACCACGATTGAACATGGCAGTCGAAGACACGTCATGGGAACTGTTCAAGGAATGGTTCCGAGAGAGGTATCTATCTGAGGAATTCATGGAGCATCAGCTCAATGAGTTCAACACCTTGCGATAGGGCGGTTGTACGGTGCCCGAATACAAGGCCTATTTTATTGGAGCTTCTTCGGTATGCTCCACACCTTAATATAGAGAAACTTAAGGTCAACAGGTTTGTGGTTGGCCTTAATGTCAACATTCCTGCACAAGTTAGGATTTTGTTGCCTCAAACCTTACATGATGTTTTCCATAAGGCCCTAATAGTCAGAGTAGGACTCTAGTGAGACCAGTAGGATGATGCAGACCCCTGAACCTCGGGCCAAGATCTATGCAGGATAGTTCTTCTTCGAATCCACAGAACCAAAATAGTTATTTTGGGCCCTCACAAGAACCCCACGAATTCGATCCATAGGTCCTTCACGAAAACTCCGTCGACACAAACATACATCAAGCATGAGTCTTCACCTCCACACGACCACCAAATATGACCCTCATCGAAATATGATCGGGACTTTTCCCGAAAAGGAATTTCGGGTTTCGCGACTTCGGGAATCCTGATGTCGAGTCTCTTGACTCTTCAATCCCCAAAACCTGAAATACCGAAATGTGTGACCGCAGCCCCACTCCAAAAGCACGTTGTGTTTCACGACTTCGGGGGTTTCAATGCAAAGAGCCCCGACTCCTTGTCATCGGGATTTCTGAAATGTCGAATCCTGAAATGCCGAAATGTCAAACCCCGAAAGGGTTGGCGAGTGACAAGCTCCCCGCTTGGGTCTTGTCCACGTGACCCTATCCCGTGACCTACAGATATTCCTACGAATTCTTTTGGGTTTTGGCATTTCAGAGAATCACAATGCAAGGCTGCCACGATTTTTGACCCTTCAAACTCTCGAGTCCCGAAATACCGAAATACCAAACCCCGAAATGTCGATATTCCACTCCATGGAGAGATCAACGGCTGTGAGCCTCCCCTGATCCGATGGTTTAGATCCTTTCGGGATTTCATGGGTCAAGAGTCCCAAACTCTTACCCTTTGCATCCCTGGTAGCCAAAATACCGAAATGACAAAATATCTTTGCTGAGAGATCAACAACCCTTGTCCCTCTTGGACCAACGACAATGATCCAACTGGATCGATGGTCCACCTCCTTTCAGGAAATTCCCTGAAACATTGATTGCTTGCCACGTGTCCTTATGGGTGTCGAAAGACACTCCCTTTAACCTTCTCACTGATCTATGAGATCTAATGGCTCACGACATTTTGCACTTCTCCACGAAGTTGCTTTGCCATCTGTTTCTTCTCTTCTGTGTGGCTTTTCCCTGTTGCCTTGGACATGAAACTTAATAGTCTAGATCCTTCATCCCTGCACCAATCCAACAGTAGTTGTAGCTCCCTTCTAAGCTTGTGCTTCTTCCTTCCCCTTGGAAGATTTCTTGCTCCAAAAGGCCTCGGCCTTTGTCTTTGTTGTGAAGCCTGTATCCTCGGCTCCCGCCTGTATTCTAAGGATGTTTCCCCTCCTGATATTTGTCGACTGTGAAACCTAGAAGAATTTCTCAACCTCCTACTCCTCTTCGCTATTACTCTATACGCAAAGGCATTGTTCCTCTTAAGATTTATCCACCCTGAAACCTCAAAGGGTTTCTCGACCTCTGCACTCCTTACAGGGTCCTTGCACACAACTGTGTTATCCATCCTGAGCTTATCTGTGGCTCTGACCTTAAAGTGTCTCTATCCCTTTCTCTCCTTGAAGGGGTATAAGTGCCCTCTGGAAACTTCCTGCTCAAGCACTCCTTGTTGAGCCTGCAGGGTGTTCAGTAACCCTGTGAAGGTCTTCCTGTGACTCTTCTCCTATCTCAGAACTCGAAAGAGTCCCTTCTATGCACACTATGCACTTGCTAAATGCCCTCCTGGAAGAGCTCTACAGAATTATCAACGATTTTGTCTTCTCAATGAACTCAAAATAGATTTCTCTCCCAATGCATCCAGTGCATTTGCTCGATGCCCTCTTAGTAGAGCTTCCACAAAATTCTCAGAAATTTTGTCTGTCATGTGCCCTCCTCTTCATAGTTCTTCCTTCAAGGTGTTCAATAACCTTGAGGCTTCTCCCTGAGTCAATGAATTCCTTTGGTGCACCCTCCTGGCACGTGTCTGTTTGAATTCCACAAAATTCAGAAGTGCACTCTATGCACTGGCTTACAGAACCCACAATGTTTTGTCATGCAACCTCTTGCATGAAGCCACAATGAACCAGACTTGAAATCAAAGAACCCAACATACAATGACTCTTGTCTGTAACCTGCAAATGCAAACTAACATACATCTACAACATATCATCCACACATATAGACATTCATTCATGAATTTACAAACACATGAACAACAAGATGCTCGAAAAACTACTCTTTATATTAATATGAGATGTCTGATTACAATGTGTTCAAGATCAAACTGAAACAGAGTCTCGACTCTCTCTTCTCTACTCTTGGTTCTACCTACTCAAAATAAGATCTAAGATCTTTTACATGAGAGGGCTCTTTGAGCTCTTCCCTCCAAGCTACCTACTCTCATTAATTACCTTCAATTACATTGAATGGGTCATCTAATCCGAATCGGAGTTAGATCCCCTTCTACCTGTCATCCATTAAGGTGACACTAACTACAACCTGCTCAAAGGCACATCTTGGCTCTTTAGCCTTACAAACATTTAATACATTAATTCAAATTCAAAATTTCAAAGTGAGAGGGTTGTGCCTCTATCCTCTCCATTGGATGCGTGCTGAGTGGGCTGCCTGCCTGGCATGTAGCTAGCTTGGAGTGATGCTCCTGCACCATGATCCTCTACTATGAAATATTCATGAGCTCCTGCTCATGAGATTCCCAACATCATTGTTGAAATCCACTTGGATCTCAAATAGTTCTTTGGAGTTGTCCATATGCTCCTCTGCTTCATTGCTATTGTTGCTGCATCTTCTACTTTACTGCTACTCTTGCAGGTTCCCTTCTGCTCAACTTCCTGTTGATGGCAGTCTATGATGATCGGATCATCAGCCTTCTAATATCCTCAATTATTTCTTCCAGCTCCTACAGTGGCTGGCACTCTTTTTGCAGTCTGCTCCACTGCACTTCCTCTCTGAAAATGGGTAGATCAACTATATCTCCCATGCCATCTTCCCCATATCCTATGGCCTTAACTCACCACTCTGTTGTAGATTCCAATTTTGCAGTTTCCTCACTGAGTTATTGCTTAGCTTCTTTCTGTGACAACTTTGTTTCTGCCATTTCTCCTGCTGGTGTATTTCTAGCTTCCTCCAGTTGCCCCTTGGGCTGGTATTCTCCCTCATCTGTTGTTGCATACCTTGGCATTGCAGTCATCATCATCTGTTCAGTTCCCTGGCTAAAAATTCTGAGCGATTCCTCAAAATGCTCCTCTGCTAACATATGCATGATTGTCTGCTCATTGTAGTCATATACTGGCTCTGGATGGCTTAACCAATCCTCCATAATTTCTAACTCCAACTCGCATGGAGTGAGTATTTTATCTGCATGCTCTTCTTTTGTTGTCAGCTTCATTGTTGTAGTTGTCTCCTTTTCGGCTTCCTGGCTGAAAATTTTGAGCCATTCTTCTAAATGCTCCTTTTCCTTTGCTTGGGCAGCCTCTAATATCTGCTCCATCTCTTTGGCAGTCACAACTCGATGTCCTTCTCCTGCTGCTTTTGTATATACAACACAGGCTTTGGCCTCCCCTGAGATATGTGGTAGGAATATCTCAATTCCTCCAATGATCAGAAGACATTTTTTATCCTCCTCTATCATCTCTCCTTGCTGATATGAACTCACCTCTGAGTTCATGAGACTTTCAGACAGTCACACTTCTGTTCCTTTGCCCACCTAGCAATTTGGGAATTTCCTACTGCCCACTTGGCAGTCTTTGAGATTAATCGATCCCATCTCATTACCCACTTGGCAATCTAAATTTTCACCTCTGCCCACCTGGTCATTTATGAGATCTTCCAGTGATCTCTTATCCTCATCATCACTGATATTTCTTCCAGCTTCTAGTTCACACACATGAACCATCTCTTCTTCCTCTCTGAGGCTCTCCACATACCTCAACAATTCCTTCAACAGTCTCTGTTGTCTTCTGGCCAACAACTCCTTGACTGGCCACTTTTATTTCCTCCTCAGAGGCCATTCATACACCCATCACGTCTTTTCATCCTGTTGCATTTGAAATGCAAGCTCCTCCATCCTCGCTCTTATCTCGATCAGTTCTTTATCCATCTCATCTTTTCTTTTATGCTGATGGTTTTTCTTTCCACTGCGTCCATGGCCTTCAGTAGCCATCTTCACCTTCTACCTGACCTCTTAGCAAGTCTACTGATGTCACTCTACAACTGAGAGCACTTGCAACATCTCCTATAGTCCTCCTGATTGTCTATTTGTTGTTGCGTCCTGCAACAACCTTCACCTGAAATATACAGACAAAGTCCTACTATGATACCACTTGATGTGTATCAGAGTATTATTTTTCCTCTAGCTCCTTCTGCCTGAGATGTATAGACAAAATCAGGCTCTAATACCACAACTGGTGCAGACCCTCGACCCTCGGGCCAAGATCCATGCAGGATCACTCTTCTTCGAATCCGCAGAATCAAAATAGTTCTTTCGGCCCCTCACTAGAACCCCACAAATTCGATCCATAGGTCCTTCACAAAAACTCCATTGACACAAACATACACCAGGCGTGAGTCTTCACCTCCACATGACCACTAAATATGACCCTCAGCCAAATATGATCGGGACTTTTCCCGAAAAGGAATTTTGGGTTTCACGACTTCAGGAATCCTGATGTCAAGTCTCTTGATTCTTCAATCCATGAAACTCAAAATACCGAAATGCCGAAATACTGAAATGTGTGACCACAACCCCACTCCAAAGGCACGTCGCGTTTCGCGACTTCGGGGGTTTCAATACAAAGTGCTCTGGCTCCTTGTCATCGAGATTGTCAAAATGTCGAATCCTGAAATGCAGAAATATTGAACCCCAAAAGGGCTGGCGAGTGACAAGCTCCCCGCTTGGGTTTTGTCCACGTGACCCTGTCCCATGACCTACGGCTATTCCTCCAAATTCTTTCAAGTTTTTGCATTTCAGAGAATCGCAATGCAAGGTTGCAACGATTCTTGACCCTTCGAACTCTCGGGTCCTAAAATGTCAAAATACCGAACCCCGAAATGTTGATATTCCACTTTACAGAGAAATCAACGGCTGTGAGCCTCCCCTGATCTGATGGTTCAGATCCTTTCAGGATTTCATGGGTCAAGAGTCCTAAACTCTTACCCTTTTCATCCCTAGTTGCCGAAATACCGAAATTCCGAAATATCTTTACTGAGAGATCAACGACCCTTATCCCTCTTGGACCAACGACTACAATCCAACTAGATTGATGGTCCACCTCCTTTCAGGAAATTCCTTAAAACCTTGATTGCTTGCCACATGTCCTTATGGGTGCCGAAAGACACTCCCTTTAACCTTCTTGTCGATCTGCGAGATCTAACGACTCATGGCATTCCTCACTTCTCCACAAAGTGGCTCCACGATCTGTTTCTGCTCTTATGTGTGGCTTTTCCCTTATTCCTTGGAAATGAAACTCAACGGTTCAAATCCTTCTTCCCAACACCGATCCAACGGTAGTTGTAGCGCCCTTCTAAGCTTGTGCTTCTTCCTTCCCCTTGGAAGATTTTTTGCTCCAAAAGGCCTCAGCCTTTGTCTTTGATACGAAGCCTATATCCTCAGCTCCTGCCTGTATTCTAAGGATGTTGTCCCTCCTGAGATTTGTCAACTGTGAAACCTTGAAGGGTTTCTCAACCTCCTGCTCCTCTCGGATATTACTCTGTGCGCAAAGGCACTGTTCCTCCTGAGCTTTATCCACCCTGAAACCTCAAAGGGTTTCTCGACCTCTGCACTCCTTGTAGGGTCCTTGCACACAACTGTGCTATCCGTATTGAGCTTATATGTGGCTTTGACCTCAAAGTGTCTCTATCCCTTTCTCTCCTTGAAGGGGTATAAGTTTCCTCTGGAAACTTCCTGCTCAAGCACTCCTTACTGAGCCTGCAAGGTGTTTAGTAACCCTGTGAAGGTCTTCCTATGACTCTTCTCCTATCTCAAAAATCGAAAGAGTCCCTTCTGTGCACACTATGCACTTGCTCAATTCCCTCCTGGAAGAGCTCTACAAAGTTCTCAGTGATTTTTTTTTCTCAACGAACTCGAAATAGAGTTCTCTCCCAATGCATCCAGTGCATTCGCTCGATGCCCTCCTGGCAGAGATTCCACAGAATTCTCAAAAATTTTGTCTGTCCTATGCCCTCCTCTGCATAGTTCTTTCTTCAAGGTGTTTAGAAACCTTGAGGCTTCTCTTGAAGTCAAGGACTTCCTCTGGTGTGCCCTCCTGGCACGTCTCTGTCCCAATTTTGCATAATTTAGAAGTGCACTCTATGCACTAGCTTACAGAACCCGCAGTGTTTTGTCATGCAACCTCTTGGATGAAGCCACAAAGAACCAGACCTGGAATCAAAGAACCTAACAGACAATGACTCATGTCTGTAACCTGCAAATGCAAACTAACATACATCTACATCATATCATCCACACATATAGACATTCATTCATGAATTTACAAACACATGAACAAAAAGATGCAGGAAAAAATGCTCTTTATATTAATATGAGATGTCTGATTATAATGTGTTCAAGCTCAGACTACAACAGAGTCTCGACTCTCTCTTCTCTGCTCTTGGCTCTATAGACTCTTGGCTCTACCTACTCAAAATAAGATCTAAGATTTTTTACATGAGGGGTATCTTTGAGCTCTTCCCTCCAAGCTACCTACTCTCATTAATTACCTTCAATTACATTTAATGAGCCATCTAATCCAAATCGGAGTTAGATCCCCTTCTACCTATCAGCCATTAAGGTGACACTAACTATAGTCTGCTCAAAGGCATGGCTTGGATCTTCGGCCTTACAAACATTTAATATATTAATTCAATTTAAAAATTTGAAAGTGAGAGGGTTGCACCTCTCTCCTCTCCATTGAATGCACGATGAGTGGGTTGGCTAGCTGGTGTGTAGCTATCTTGGAGTGATGCTCCTGCATCACAGGACATGTGTCATCTGGTGCACAGTAGCATCAAACACCAGCTAGACATTCACCAGGATATCATGTCTTCCAGAGAGGATCCACTTTCAGTACACCTTGGTGACCAGTGCCTTAGCAGTGGACTCCTTGTTGTGGACCACAACACCAACAACAACGTCGACCGCTGCAACAGCAGTTTAGGCCTGTTGAGAAGAAAAAACCAGGGTTCCAAGTTGGTGGGCTGTCGACTTCTACTTTCAGTACCGGAAGTACTGGACTGAAGAAAGGGTGTTGGACATGTGGGGAACCACATTACCAACGTGATTTCCCAATGGAGAGGACTAGAGAATCTGTACCAACCGAACCCACTACTGTGGGAGATTTGGGCAAGGCCCATCGAATTATTGCAGTGATGAATAACCACCAGGAAGAGCACTAGTCAACTGTGCTCGAAACATCAAGTACCATCACTAACCAGACCCATAGTATTTTGATAGATGCAGGTGCTACCAAATTTTTTATTTCTGGTGTAGCGCTAAAAGAGTTAAGGTAAAGGCAGTCAAAGAGGACAAGTTTATCTTTGTATAAATGGCTTCAAGAGCCAAAGAAAAGGTTGGTGGGAAGGTTATGGGTTGTAGTCTTAACTTGGGAGAGCTTGTCACTAGGGCCAACCTGTATGTCACGATATTAGGATCTTATAATGTCGTGATCAATATGGATTGGTTGGAATTACATGAGGCAATACTCAACTGATGAAAAAATGGTTGAGCTTGGTCAATGATGACGGACAGAGATGCGTGATTGTAGGCAGGAACCAGATATTTTCCCTGATGTAAGCTTAATTTGATCCTTGCGTTAAAAGAGAAGGGAGTAGCGGAAGGTCTAGAACACCTTCTGGTGGTAAGAGAGTTTGAGGACGTCTTCCCTGAGGTGTTACCTGGGATGCCTCCAGAGAGGGAATTGGAATTTACCATAGACCTAAAACTGGGGACTAAAGCAATAGCAAGAATGTCTTATTGGATGTCGACCCCAGAGTTACAGGAGTTGAAAATGAAACTGAAGGAGTTGTTGGACCTAGGACTTATATGTCCAAGTGTGTCACCATGGGGTGCACTTGTTATTTTCATATGAAATAAGGATGGGTTGTGGAGAATCTGCATTGACTATCATCAATTCAACAAGGAAACGATCAAGAATCAATATTTGTTGCCAAGGATTGATGATCTGTTTGATCAGATGAAAGGTGCGATGGTGTTTTCAAAGATCAACTTGAGATTAGGGTATCACCAGTTACAGATCAAGGAGGATTACATCCCTAAGACCACCTTTAAGATGAGTTTTAGACATTACGAATTTACCATTTTACCTTTTGGACTAAGAAATTCCCTTGGGGTATTTATGAGTTTGATGAACTGGCCTTTTTGCGAATAATTGGACAAGTTCATCCAAGTATTCATTGACGATATTTTGATTTACTTTCGGATGATGGAGGAGAAACGTGCACTTGCGTCTGGTACTACAGTGTCTACGAGAGAACAAATTGTATGGGAAATTGTCTAAATACTCATTTTATCAATCGAAGATTCATTACTTAGGGCACGTCATCTCCGACGAAGGTATCTCTATGGATCCAACAAAGGTAGAGGATATTATGGAATGGCATGTGCCAACGAATGTCCCAGAAGTGTGTATCTTCATGATTTTAGCGAGATACTATCGACGACTCATCAAGGGTTTATCGAAGATAGCAAATCCGATCACAGAATTTCAGAAGAAGAACAAGAAGTTTGTTCAGACCGAGAAATGCATGGAATCATTTCAAAGGATCAAGGAGTTGTTGAAAACCACACTGATACTAAAGGTCCCTGACATGGACTCAGAATTCTTGGTATGCACTGACACATCCAAGGAAGGCTTAGGCAGAGTCTTGATGCAATACGGTCAAGTGGTCGCTTGCATATCGAGAAAGTTGATAAGGCATGAGAAGAAATATGTGATGTGCGATTTGTAGTTGTTAGCCATTGTTTATGCCTTGAGAGTTTGGAGACACTACCTTATTGGATGAAAGTTTTAACTAAAAACATACTATTGTGGACTACAACACATCTTTATGAAAAGTGACTTGAACACGCGACAATGACGTTGTTCGAAATTTCTTAGCGAGTATGATTTTGAGATTACTTATATAAAGGGAATAGTGAACAGAGTGGTTGATGCCTTGAGTCGGAGACTGTGCATAATTTCTATGATGCCTCTTCAGACGAATCTACGTGAAAAGATTCTAACTTTACAACGTGATGATAACTGGTACAAAAAGGTGAAGGATTTTATCGGAGAGAGGACAATGATGGTACCAAAATTTGAAGGATTTACTTTGAACAACGATGGATTATTGAGATTTAAAGGTCAAATTTATGTATTGCCAAACGATGAGTTGAGGAGTTTGATCCTAAACAAGGCTCATAGAGCAGTGTACATGGCTTACCCAGGAGTCACGAAGATGGGGGCAGACCTTAAACCCTTATTCTTTAGGAAGGGATGAAGGCAGAGATAGTCAACTACGTGGAAAGATGTCTAAAATGTCAGCAGGTGAAGGCTAAACATAGACATCCAGAAGGATTACTACAACCACATGCTATTCTGGAATCGAAATGGGAGGTCATTTCAATGGATTTGATTGTTTGATTTCCATTGACGACAAGGAGACATGACTCGATTTTTGTGGTAGTCGACACTATAATGAAGAGTGCTCATTTTATTCCTATGCGTACGACGTATCAGGCACCTGACATAGCTAGATTTTTCATCAGTGATATTTTGAGGTTGCATGGCGTGCCTAAGAGGACTATATCCGATGAAGGATCGATGTTCACGGGACGATTTTGGATAAGTTTCCAAGAGGACTTGTGAATCCAGCTTAAATTTAGTACCATGTATTTCCCAGAGATAGACGGGAAGACCAAACGAACAAACCAAATCTTGGAGGATATGTTGTGTATGTACATGATGGACCAAAAAAAGAGTTGGGAGGAATTTATTCCACTGGTAGAATTCGCATATAACAAAAATTATCAAAGCACCATTAAGATGGAGCCTTTCGAGTTTCTTTACAGGCGACTATGTCAAATGCCTTTGAGTTGAGATCGGCTTGATGATAGGTCCTGGTTGAGATAGAAGTGATCCAAGAAATGGAAGATCAAATGCAAACAATAAGACAAAGGATCAAATAAGCACAATATTGGTAGAAGAGTTATGTCGATGTGCACTGTGTCGATCATAGTTACGAGGTCGGTGATCGAGTCTTCTTGTGGGTGAAACTGTATAAGAGTTCAAACAAGTTTTGAAAGGGTGTTAAACTCTCTCCTAGGTTCATGGGACCTTTCGAGATTGTGGAAAAGAAGGGGCTTGTGGCCTATCGACTAGCCTTTTCTGATTCTTTGAGGTGTATGCACGATGTTTTTCACATATCTATTGTGAGACATTATATTAGTGATCCTACACATGTTATTGAAATGACTTCCTTGTAGGTATTTGATGAGGGTGCGCTCACAGTGAAGCCAATCCGCATACTAGACCATCGCATTCGACAGTTACGACATAAAATAGTAGATTAATTCAAGGTCCAATGGGATGACTATAGTTCGCACTTGACGACCTTGGAGGACGCATATGATATGCGCCAACAGTTCCCAGTTTTGTTTGATAGATAGACTTTGATACTGTGATACACTTTATTTCGGCACTTATATACTGTGAAACTTCGGGATAAATTTTAAACCAAGAGAGGGTGTATCTAACATCTCGCTCTTGCATGCACTGAGTGAAGATATTATTTGAGGACACTTGCATGCAAGTGATCTAGGTTATTATACTTTTGGTCATTTTGATTATGATTATGAGATATTGTGGATTTGATGATATGTTATTTTTCCGTATTTACTCAAATAGGTGTTATTGACTGGGTCCTCTTAAGTGTGCAGGACTTTGGACATTGATGATGCAGAGGCATCAATGAAACCCCTTGGACTCTGGATTGAGTCAGGGAGTGGAATATTGGGGTTTGAATTTTGTTGATGTGACATATGTACATATGATTAGATGTTATGATGATTGATTATTATTGTTGACATGATTCATTAATGGATGGAAGTTGACGATAGATTGTCGACCATAATCACATGTGGAGTAGAGGGGTCACGTGGGACAACTAGAGACATTGAGGGAGAGGTGTGGCAACACCCCCGCCACAACCTACTAGCACTCTCGTCATGGATCGAACTCTAGGTTAACGATTTCCTAGTTTGAGAAGACCCATGATGCTGTGAGGGAAGACTGTGATAGTCGCTCATGATGATTTTAAGGGGCATGTAATAAGGCAGGGGCCTTATTCCTTAGAGGCCCTTAGTCTCTCACAAGATCACCTGGCAGAGTATTGACTCTAGGGGTTTGACATCTACCAAAGTTAGTCAAGAGGCGAGTGGCACCCTTGGAGCACGTAGTGCATCCTAAAGGGCACGTCATGCAAGGAAAACAGAAGGAGGCAAGTGGCACCCTTGGAGCACGTAGTGTGTCCTGAAGGGCATGTCACGGAAGGAAAATGAAATCAGGTGAGTGGCACCCTTGGAGCACGTAGTGCGTCTTGAATGGAATGTCGTGATTTTAACTAGTAAGTAAATAAACCTAGTGCCTAGAAAAATATGCCTCCTTAGGATCTAGACAAACTTAAAATGAATGAAGTTGTAATGACCCCTTCGTTATGTCTATGAATAGCGAAGAACAATAGGAATTTTTTCTTTCTTTTTAACAATTAGAAATTAACAACATCACCTAATTCATATCAATGCAAAAACACATGACATCATAACTAAAGTGATACATGATCAAAATATAAACAAACTCTACAATATCATTGCGGAACGAAATTGCAAACTATAATGCCAACCAATATCATCATATTATCACCAATAACAATAATTTTCTGAATATAAAACGCTTTCTACTTTACCAATTAAAATCGTACCTTTTCCTTACGCCACGTTGGAAGACGTCCCGCGCTCCATGCCGCGCCCCGCGCTCCGTGCCGCGTCTCGCTTGTCGACCGTAGAAAGCTCACCAGTACCTCCCAGCCAAACGCTAGGGGTACTCTGCTTCCCCCTTAGCCCCCCGAGCCGCAAAGGGGCCACACAAGAACCAGAGATAGACTAGCG